>JAODPA010039264.1:0-36230 GCA_025585075.1 Nepenthes mirabilis | reverse complement strand
CACGTACACTGCTAGCTCGAGCGCCCAAGGAGGCACTAAAAATAGAATGTATTACGCTCGCTGCTTGATAGAGCGCAAAGGAGGTGCTAAAAACAAAAAGGTCCAGGCTCCCTGTTCGCTCGAGCTGCTTAGGCGGTGTCAATTTTTCTAGACTTGCACTCATCGCGCACTCGATATGCACTCGAGCGCCAGTCACATTTTCAACCACCGACCCTCAATTTCATTTATAAAAAGGGGGAAGAGGGGAGAGAGGAGAGCTCGACCAGTAGAAGCACAAAGGAGGAAGAGAGGAAAAAAGGCGAGGGAGGGATTTTTTCGCCACATCCGGTCCGATTAGAGTAAGAAAATCGATAAATCAGGCTGAGACAAGTGTATCCCGATCTTTGTTTTTCATTTTTATCACTTTTTAATATCTCCGCTTTGACATTTAGTCTTTAAAACCCTCGTCCCCTAAGTTCTGTTATAAGTAATTCATATTTCTCTTGATTTTACGTCTTGATTTTGTATTTATACATGATTATTATGAATTGTAGCTTCGATTTTGTTGTTTGGCTTATGTTTTGCGTTCGATTTATATCCAGACAGTTTGCCTCAAACCCTAGTTTGAAAATTTTGCATGTTTCACATGATTTATTGGATAGATTTTATATTTATACATAAATATGATAATGTATGGTTTCAATTTCGTCATTTGGCATGTGTTTTGTGTTCAATTTGTGTCTGGAAGCTTCGCTTCAAGCCCTAGCTCGAAAATGGAGAGTAGGGTATTTGTAAATCTCGAGTTGCGAAGAGGAAATGCTATTTGATAAGTCATGTGGGCTATTCGGATAAGTTTCCTCTGAAAAAAATGCAATATGTTATATCATCCGACATAATTGAGTGCTCCAAGCCTGTTTGATGGCTTCACCCCAGAGCTCACCGGCATGCTAGGGGTATAACCCTATCCACCAAGTGATGTGTGGACCACCTTCCTCGGGGCGTTAATTTTAGTCGACAACGATTAGGCCAAATTAAACATCCTATCCTCAAGATGTAAATAAAGTGGAATTCGTGTTTGAACTACGAATTTTGAATAAGAGAACTCTGATCATCCTTCCTCGGGATGTAAATTTTGGAGGATAGAGTTTTGAATAAGAATATAAGATCTTCAAGTCATTTGAATAATAACATTGAACCTTTGAATTAGAACTTTGAATGAAAATATTAGATCTTTGGATCATTTAAATAAGAACTTTGAACCTTCGAATTAGAACTTTTTATCGGAATATCATATCGTCGGATCATTTGAATAAGAACTTTGAACCTTCGAATTTGAACTTTGAATGAGGAGTTTGGACAAGAACTTGAATGAAGAACCAAGAACTTTGGACATTATTCTTTTATATTTATACATCGATTTATTCTTTTGCCTCCTCTGCATACATGTTTGATTTTTTAAATTTTCTTCTAAATTTCCTTGTCTTTATATTTTACATGTTTTACATGATATTCATATCTTCTTGCTATTTTGGGTACCTTACTGAGCAATTGCTCTCCCTTGCTTTTATTTCTCCTTCCCGAGAAGCTAATGCTTGATAAGGATTGAATATGGGATTAGTTAGAAAGAAAGAGGCTTGTAGGCTTGAAGACCTTGAAGATTTTGAAAGCCTTGAGGAGTTGTAAATGTATATAGCTAGTATTTTGAAAGAATGGTATATATTATGGTGATATAAAATGCTTTTGTACTTTGATGAATGTATTGTTTTTACTTTCGTAGGTTGATATATGGTTTTAGTTACTTCCGCATTGTCTTTAATATTTGGATTTGTTTTTGGTCATAGATGGTATCTCTCTTAAATCTAATACAGTAGTTAGTAGTATTGTGTTGGAGCCATGGATAACATGACATTTCTTGATCCTATGAATGTGTTTGTAGATGTGTAGTGGATTAAATTTTAATGACTGTCTATGTATATATTTTGTGTAGGTTGTTTAATACAGCTTGTTTGTATGGGTCTTATCTATATTTAAAGGAAACTCTAGCCAATTTTCTACAGAAATTGATGTGTTTAATTTTATGGACATTGATTTTGTATGTTTATTGACGGAGGTTATTAGAAGAAACTAACCCGTTCCATCACAATTGGTATCAGAGAAAAAAGATGCCTTAGGTTTGATTTGAACTGTATGCGAAAGATTAGGATCAATTAAGATTGATCAAATAACTAGATTGAGGTGTAGGATGATTAGGTTAGATTAAAAAGCTCGAGATATCCCAGTTTGTATCCCTTAGGCTGGAACTATGTTGGGATTTGGTGTTTAAGCTGATTGACATTGATTTTTGACCTAGGCTAATCGGCCTTGGTTTAAAGTTCAGATTGGATGTATTCTGAGTTGAGGTTTTCAGGTTAGTAAATCATTAAAAAGGTGTGCTTGGGTTAACCTAGCAAGTATGATGGATAAAGTGAAATTGATGACTTGAGGTTAGTATAACTTGGAGTCAATTTTCGATATAGTGAAACTTAGAATGTCGATTGATGATCGATTTAGTAGTGATCGGGTCCTTAAAATTTTTGGTGATACAAATCTCGTAGACTTGAAATGGGTAAGGGTAGTTCGGATTAGACGTAATGTTTAGGTGCTAGAACCTAGGTTTAATTCTGAAATACACTGATTGATTGTAACCCCTCCCTCTAATCTTGTTATTTGATGTCAACTAATCTTGTAATACTTTTGGCTCTAGGATATTAGCATGGCTATAGGATATTAGTATGGCTAGTAGAAGGGAAAGAAGAGATACTCATGGAGGTGCTAGTACTCCCCAAGACTGTGAGACCGAATATCTGCATTTGTTGGGGAGGATGACTAACATTCTAGAATTGATGGAGCAACATCACATGGCTTTAGTTTCTGCACCAGAGCTAGCCCGAGTAAATCCCACCCCAAAGGCATATGAGAAGTTTGCAGCGGAAAAGATGCCTGAATTTTTAGAAAAGCCTGATCCAGTGACAGCAGAAATTTTGATTCAAAGACTGAAGAAAATATTTACAGTCATTCAATATTCTGATCAGGAAAAGGTTACTTTTGCGGCCTATAAGTTAGAAAGTGAGGCTGATAATTGGTGGATGATGAAGAAAAGGGCGTTGGGTTTGCCCAATGAGGAAATTTCCTGGGAAGCATTTGAGGAAGCCTTCTTGGAAAAATTTTTACCCGCTAGCCTCCAAGGTTGGATGGAAAAGGCATTTATGCGGTTTAGGAAAGGAAACCGCATTGTGGTAGAGTATGATGCAAAATTTGTTGAATTGTCAAGGTATGTACCTTATGTTGTGGAAGATGAATTGAGAAAAGCTAAGAAATTCCAACAAGGATTAAGGGATGAAATTAGGAGTCAATTGGTGACCTAGGAGCTTCAAACTTATGCTGAAATTTTAGATAAGGCTCTAATACTTGAAAAAGAGCTTGAGGTTTAGAAATCTTTTGCTAAAAGGGTAACTAGCCAAATGAGTTTTAGTATGGGATTAGATTTAGGACCCATAGGGCATTCTAAGAAGATGAGAGTGTCTGATAAATGGAAAGGTAGCATCAAAATTAAGTCAGTGTCAGGTTCCCAAGCATCTAAGGTAAACTGTGATCATTGTGGAAAGAAGTATTTGGAAAAAAATTTATTTTCGAAAGACAGGGACCTATTTAAATTATGGCCAGCATGCCATCTGATTAATGATTGTTCCTTACCCAAGAGGCTGAAAGCGAAGAAGCCTGTTGTTCCAGCTAAAGCATTTATGGTGACAGTTCAGGACGCAAAGGCATCCCTAACTAAGGATAAAGATATTTCTTTTATTTATGGAGATTTGATTTCTATTTTAATTGATTCGGGATTTGTGTATTCTACTAATCCCCCATGATCTGGATGTTATATCATGTTCCACTTCAAGGATTCTAGATTGTTCCATGGTTGTGTCTACACATTCTTTTGTGGACCTTATAAATTGTGAATAGCTATTAACCGAATGTCCAATCGAGCAAGGAATGCAAGTTTGATTTAAGGAAGTACCCAATGGAAAATGTGGTTTCGTTGGTAGCATGATTTTTAATATGTGGGACTAAAGCAGTGGCTAACTGGTAAAAACCGAATAATGTTGTGTAGGTGTATGGTCTTTTGGGTTCAACAAAATCTGATAAAGGATCCAATAAAAAATTTCTTGAGGATCGTAGATGTAACGGAATGGATTTTTTTTTTCCTTAAAAGCTTCCATCACGATAGGAACGGGATTAATGGACTAAATTATAAGGCAAGACTTCTGCAGAAATTTCGACAGAGTCTCCTTTATAACTGGTTGAAACCCCAAAAATACACCCTGTATGATCAACCATTACAAGCACACAACTATCAATTATCTACAATTCTTCCTACAACATACATACACAGGATCACATGTGTCATCCATGGCAAGAATCTATAAAACCATTAGCTACACTAACAATTCAATAACGAGATGCCGTCTAAGACCTGTAAAATATATCCAAAAGTTTAGAGTGGAAGCTAAACTAATAACCTGTAGAAGTATAGTCTTTCCTTTTTACTATCACATACATCATATGCATTCTATACAAAATCCACATGTGCATGGTCATCCATAAACACAAGATCAGTATACAAAATCACATATCCAATCAAGTCTTTATGTCAACAAGCTCTCTCAAAATGGCTCCAAAATACTTCAGGTCCCCAAAAGTCTTCAGAATTTTCTTTCGATCACTTTTTCTCGTCGGGCACTAACTCTATTGTCTCATCTGGATGAGGGAAAATAATAAAACAGTGAGTCAGGGCCCAACAAGGTACATGCATATAAGCAATAAAACAGTGATGCAGAACGGTCATATGACTATGCAGAAATAGAACGGTTAAATAGAATATAACCTAGAAAACAAAGAAAGCATACTTTGACGATATTAAATTTTATAAATCAGAAATCAATAATCGATAATCGGTAAACAGAAAACGGTAATCAATAGTCGGTATTAAGAAATCGGTAAACGGTAAATAATAATCGATACTCGGTAGACGGTAAACGGTAAACGGTAAACAATAATCGATACTCGGTAGATGGTAAACGGTAAACGGTACTCAATAATCGATAATCGGTACGGTTAATGGTAACATAACATATCAATAACAGACCCTACCAGTATACCCTACTAGCTGATGGGGCAAATGATCGAGGAAAGATTGTGTTCGCTGCACACAATCCAAGGCCTATGACTGTAACAGAGGTATCCCATCTCACGGGATCGGTATGGTATGCCACCCGAAGGTAGGCCGGTAACTATGCTTTCCTCTTGACCGTAACGCCCCAAGGAAGGACGGACCACATATAACTCCGTGGACAGAGTTATCCACGATTACTACCGTAAAGTTCTAAGGCATGCCAGAGAACCTATCTGGACTGTAGTCAGTCCCAGGTCCTAAATATCAGTAATGGAAGTAACCTCTTTATTGAAAACCTTCTTTTATAATCATAGTTTCACAATTTACTTTAAGTTAACTTCAGAACGTACGGTAACGGTTAAAAAACTCTTTCAGTTTTACTTCAACGGTGCATGGAATTTTCATTGGTATAAGTCCGTACAAATTTTTAAAAACAAATTATACTGGGAGCTTAATTTCAATGTCAATTAACTTTTATATAACAGAAGTTATGGTTAAAATAATCAAAACCCCTTCATTTTCATACTTAGGGCTTCGCCAAAACTTCCGAATTCAAATCGATTACTAAACATGAGCTTATTCATGAAATTATAAATCCATACATATATATTAAATCATGCAATTCAACAAAAAATTCCCAATATTTTCGAGCTAGGGTTTCATCATAAGCTTCCGGGACAAAATCGAACACAATTTACATGCTTATTCACAAAATCGAAGCCAAAACTTATAATAAACATGGATAAACATAAAATCTAATCAAACAATCGAAGAAAATATGCTTCATTTACTTTAAACATGCATCAACATCATTTTAGAGTATTTTTATTAACTTTAAAGTAAGAGGAAACAGTAAAAATGAAAAATAATGTTCGAAGTACACTTGCCTTGGTCCGATCAACTATTAGTTTTGCCCGGATAGGATTGGAACTAGTGATTTCTCCCCTTTTCTTCCTCTTTGTGCTTACTGTCATACCTCAGCTTCCTCTCTCTCCGGAAGGAACAGATTAACTTGAAGAGCTTCCGAATACGAATTCCTTGGAAATTGGGCATACTAAAACTTTAAAATTGAATAATTGAATTTACACAAATACATATCACTTAATCAGCATTTAAACATGGAAATATTACACAAAATATCATCCGAAATTCTCGGGTGAACAGTACATGTGAATAGTACGCGTGAATAGTGCCCATATACACAAATCAATTAATTCTCAAAATTTCAAACATTCAACAGGTAATTTATCGAACCCAAGGCATGGATAACTATAATCCCAAGTCAATCTATACATTTAACTCCAAATAGAAGTTCAAACGGTGTCTGGGCGCGGGTTAAGGGCTTCGCGAATGAATTTCCACCAAATTCCACAATTTCGGATACGCAATCAGTAAATCAACTTACCCAAGTCATGTATAATTATAATGTAGTCCCAAATAAATCAAAATTCCCAAAAATCGAAGCCTGAAACCACCTGGACGTAGGGTTAGGGTTTCACAAACGGAATTTCACATAATTCCACCAAATCGGGTACCCAACCGATGAATTAACTTATGGGGGATATGAGTAATCATATTCTAGTCCTAATTCATACAAAAGCCCCAAAAATCAAAGGCCGGAATCCACCCGATCATGCATGAACAGTACACGGGCGTGGGTGAGGGTTTCGGATGCGCATAACGGTACGTAAACAATGAATCAGATGATGATTTTCGCATATATACACAATTAGACTATGGGCATCATAAGGATATACATAGGGTTGGGTATCGGGACAAAATACCAGAAGGGGATCTGACAAAAATCAACAGAAATGGAAGAAAAATGGTATAGATGTACTTGCCTCGACGTGGTCTGCGATTTCTCTAACTAGCTTGAAGCCGGATTCAGGATCCACGGCCTCGATCTCCTCCTTTCTCTCTCTTGTTCGTCGCCCTCTCTTTCTCTAAAAGGGTTTGGTTGCGTGGGAAAATAAAAATCGCAAAACAAGACGGAGCTTTAAAATGGCTTGAAGCTCGAGCACGCGACGAGCACAGCCCTACTACCTAGGCCGGCTCGAGCATGCGGCGAGCATAGCCAAATCCGGATTCTGTGTGCTCCGTGGGCTCGAGCCCATGGAGGGCGCTGGTCAGGCCCGCAGCAAACCTCCTTCGCATTTTTGCCATTCGGGACCCATTTTGACCATTCTAACCCAATCTTTCACAATCTTAGACCATATTTTCGATTATATAACATTAATAAGTCATGATCATCATAATTTAAAACCTGAAATCTTGTCTACGAATAAACATTTCACGACTTATAATTTCGGTTCCCGATTTACCATTTTCAGTTCTTTGAGCTTTTCTATCTAATTCTTCCCGTACTTTTTGACCACAATTCACCTATTTTAACTTAATTACATCTAAATTATCATATTCTAGAACTCGGGTCGTCACATCTCCCCCGCTTATGAAAATTTCATCCTCAAAATTTGACAAATCTTGAAATCCCCGAGTTAGAGGCAATCTCCCAAGCATTCCCAATCACCTCCTCGGTTAGACCATTATCCCAGAAAACTTCAAGCATTGAATTGTTCTGATCCTTATTACCCATTTCATTCTATCAAAGCCTAAATTGAAACCTCATTGTGAGGATAAGCTTTAAGTTTCCCAAGATAATTCATCACAGTCACTTATTTACTTCCACATTTACGATACCTGGAAAAAACTTCACACTAATCTACCCAGTTTGAGGGTATCTTTAACCTATTAATTCCCTGTGACTTAGCTCAAGTACTCGATCAGTTGAAAATTCTTACTTTAATTTATGCTAAGTCTCAATAATGAGCATTCTCTCCAAACCTTAAATTCCTATGATTGGTGGTAACCTTCTAAATTCTTCTAGCGTTTCTAAATCACCTCATTGATTAAACGGTTATCTCGAAGAATCTTGATCGTTGAATTATCCTGGTTCTTATTACCCAACGTATTTTATTAGAATCTAATTCTATCAAATTTGAAGACATACCCAATTCATTAACTACTTTTCTGACTTAATTCGAAACCTCAATACGGCTAAAATTTTTTGCTTGATCAAACCTTAAGCCTAGAAGGGAAATATTCCTTCTGAGCCTCAAATTGAACCTCATCATATGTGGGTTTGCCACATTTCCGCTGCGCTATTTTAATTATTTGTCTAACTACGAATCATCCGGTTATAATTTGCCGCTATAACAAATTTAGCTTAACTCCCAAAACTCCCTAATCATGTTTCAATTAAGATTTTGGCACAAACTTCAAATCGCAAGCAACCTCAAGATCGAAATACCTTATATCCTCAAATTATGACCAGATTACAAACTACAATTAAAATTATCACCCAGAGATTTATTACAGTTTTAGGTCATTACCCAAAATCTCAAAATCAAAATACTTAGAAACCTCAAAATCTTGTTGGCATACCGATGGGCTATCTAATTTAATCCGAACACGTTCTCTATAATTATAATATAGGTGAATCGTCCTGAAACAGAGCCATAGGGATTTCTCGTTCCAAAATTTCATGGCTCTAATACTTTAAATACGTTTCTATATCCCAATTTAAGAAAATGACCCTCTATTGTCTAAGAATTTGAACGTATTCGCAATTTTTCCTTTCACGTCTCTTACAAAACACTGAAAGCACACTGAGTCTAAAAACTCTTAACGTCAATTATCAGCATTAAGGCTAAATTTCTTAAAAACGCTAAGGTTTCTCCTAGCAATCCTTAAATGAGTTTGTCCATTCGTAATATCGTAAGATTGTTTCTTTATTTATGACACAACTATTATAACCCTTGAAACTATCCGGTATTAGCTACCTACAAGGTAACATACCTAAGTTCCCAAAGCGAAGATTCTAACTATTAATTTCGACGTACTGGCAGAGTAATTCTAACTATGAACCTTTCTCCCACTTATATGGGAAGAGTCACCTATCATAATACCAGAATAGAAAAATTCTAACCTCCTTAAAAATATTACCTTTTGTATCTCATCATAACGATTGCAAATCCTTCTCAAGCTAAATGACTCATGGATACTACAATCCTCGAGGGATACTTGCCAGATTTCTTATCAGATTCAGTTAATCCTAAGAAAACCATACCCCTTCTCAACATTAATTAGCCTTCCCTATTTAGTCATCACTTAAGGTCCTACGGATTCAAAATCATGCTATCAAAGATACCATACGCTCAAAGGGGCATTTTTTTAGACTAAACTTGCGTTCCTCTCTCGGTCAGGTCTTCGGTTAACAACTGCTCTCAATCCATGACACAATTTCCAATGGAGTATATATTTCCTACGTTCCTTTGGACCTCAAATTAATATCAATAAGCTCAAGCACTAAATCGGCACAAATCAATTTAGGACGTCAAGGTGCCTCCTCATAGCTCTCTCGACCTCACGGCCGACTACTACCACAAATGGGCCTTCACCTAAGGATCATAACGATTATTGAGCTTCTTATCTGGAGGCAAAGTCAGAGATAAACTGTTCTTAAAACGCTATCTAGGACACAAAAACTAGGTAGCTAAACTCATTCTCTATTTCTAGCTTAATTTGGGCCTAAGCTAGCCAACCGAAATAATTAGGACTATCCAGTCTAGATTTGTCCTAAAGTTACATCTATTTATCCGATCAATCTTGATATATCCTATGCTTTTGCATACGATTCAAATCATACATAAGGCATCTCTTTTCTTTGATACCAAATGTGATGGAACGGATTTTTTTCCTCAAAAGCTTCTGTCAAGATAGGAACGGGATTAACGGACTGTAACGGTCAAGATTCTAAATCATAGAAAGTCCCGATCATTAAGTCAATATAATCAATGAGTAAAAGAAAGTTTATCCGATCAACGCCAGTTAATCGGATAAGTACCCTTCACATTTCTGGAATTATAAGACTAGAAGGCAAGACGGGTTAGTTAAGTTAACTAGAATTGTGTGATTGTTGACCGGAGAATATAATAAGAAAATAATCCGATCAATGCCTATTGACCGAAAAACGTGAGGGAGAATTTAACTGGTCAACGTCAGTTGACCGGAAAGGAACAAAGGAGGCCGGAGTAAGAAGATAACTGGCCGTAGTGGTGGGAGGAATTGATGGTGGCCTGATTTGATTGTTGACTGGGAATATAAGTATTGACCGGATTTAGAGATATTGACAAGAGTGTAATACTGACGACAAGAATAAATGGATGATAACACTTCTAGAAAACATTTACGAAAGTAAATCGGAGAAGAAAGAGGGCAAAATGAAATATTAACTGGTTTTAGCCAAGGCTGGAGTGGCCAGTAATGAGTAGGTGAACTACTCTTACCTACTTCCACCTACTCTGGAAATCTCTGGAATTCTCGGGAAGAGACGATATGAATAAAATATCATAGTAGGTGACCTACCCCACCTTCTCTCAACCATCCCATTGCCTATAAATATTTAGATGCAGGGATTTGGGAGCGAGTTTAAAAGTAAGTAGAGACGAAAGAGAGGAAGGGAGGAATTCCATGCTAGACATGAGTAAGAAGTTGATGGGCAATTCCAGGCAAGATTACTCACCTTTTTTTATGATCATAAGTTTAATGCAAGTATATGCATGTTTGCAACGCAAGTATGTCTAATTTTTTATGAACTCATGTTACGGAATGTATGATATTTGTTCTGATCGTTTGATTTAAGGGAGAATCTTTGTTAACCGCATGTTTAAAAGAAACCCTGTTCTTCATGATGTTTAGTTTCTTTATGCACAAAGAATGGTTATTTGTCGATCTGCATGAACTTTGATAATTGCATGTTTAAGAAAAAGACTTTCGGCTTTTGTGGAAAGGAACTCCGATTTTAAGAAAAAAACCTCCGACTTTTGATAAAAGACTTCCAACCTTTGAGAAAAGACCTTCGACTTTTGATATATGACCTTTGACTTTTGATAAACGACCTCCGACTTTGTTAAAAGAAATGTATTCGGCAAGTGTGCCATAAAATTTAAACCGGCCCTCAAGTATTTGGAAACTGGCGATTGTGCCATAAAAATTGAAACCAGCCCTCAAGTGTATTTTGATACTGGAAAATTGTTCATGAAAGTTGAACCGGCCTTACAACATTTTGAAACCGAAAAATTATTCATAAATGTTGAACCGGCCTTAGAGCATTTTGAAACCGGAAAATTGTTCATGAAAGTTGAACCGGCCTTAGAGCATTTTGAAACTGAAAAATTGTTCATACAAGTTGAACCGGCCTTAGAGTCTTTTGAAATCGGAAAATTGTTCATGAAAGTTGAACCAGCCTTAGAGCATTTTGAAACCGGAAAATTGTTCATAAAAGTTGAACCAGCCTTAGAACATTTTGAAATCGAAAAATTATTCATGAAAGTTGAACTGGCCTTGGAGCATTTTGAAACCAAAAAATTGTTTATGAAATTTGAACCGACCTTAGAGCATGTTTTGAAATCGAAAATTGTCCCACGAATTTGAAACCAGCTTGTAAAGCGACATATAAGATCAATGATTTGAAACCGACTTTTGAGAAAAGACCTCCGGCTTTGATAAGTAAGACCTCTGATATTTTGACAAAAGATCTTCGGTTTTAAGATGTTAAAGGAAAGGCTATACGGATTTCAATTGTTTATAGTTAAGAACAAAGGCTATAAGAATAAGGAAAAATATATGTAATCCGGACAGTAAGTGAAACTCTACGACTTCCGACTTTTGAACTATGATGAATGTCCAATGAAAGATATGAACTAAGAACCAAGTTTCCATTAAGCTTGCTGTTAAAGATGGATGAAGGATATTGGAATGACACTCGAGGACTGCCCCTGGGTCACGGGGAAATTTTTGGTGGCACACGGCTTCTGGACTACGGCCTCATATGTTAGGTAAAAGGCATTACCTCCCGCCTCGGGGAGTATAATGAGAGGATACGGCTCTAGGTTGTGGGGTAGCACACAACCCTTCCTCGATGTTGTCCGCTCCCATCCGGTCCCTAAAGATGATAAGAATTTTAAACAGTTTTATGAATTTTCTAAAGACAAGATAATAAGAATAAGAACAAGGAATTCTGAACTTAAGCAGAAACAATATGGTGGTCTTTGTATGCTAAGTTATGTTATGAACCCTTAGTTTGATCCGATTACATGTATGTTAATATTTGCTGCTTGTGGATACCTTGCTGGGCTTTGTAGCTCATTCTTGCCATTTTTCAGATGACGAGAAGCTTATGGAGGATGAAATTGAGTAGAGTCATATGAAGTAACTAGGCGGCATAGCTGGCCAGAGTTGATTAGTAAAAGAATTGATGTATTTCCTTTGATGTTTTGAGATGGATTTGTAAAACAGTTCTGCTGTAAAAGAATTTATGGATGTTAGCATGTTTCCGTAATTATAATATGGACGAATGAAGTTGATATTTCTACTAGCATCTCATGTCATGTCAAGGTTCTTGTAGTCGACCAACCTAAGTGTTGGCCGGCCAGGTGTGAGACTTAGCACTGTGATGGCCAACTCAAGCAGTTCGGTCTTAAGTGATCCTGTTTACGCGATAGAGTGTGTTTAAAAGAAAAGAAAAGAATTTTATGTCCACCTAATTAATATTTATGCTGTATATGCCACAAAGGCTAGGCTTGACCGTGGCCGTACGTGGTGGAATATGGCCTGTCTGTCACAGGATTAAATTATAAGGTAAGATTTCTGCAGAAATTTCGGTAGAGTCTCATTTGTAACTGGATGAAATCCCAAAAATACACCCTGTATGATCAACCATTACAAACACATAACTATCAATTATCCACAATTCTTCGTGCAACATGCATACACATGATCACATGTGTCATCCATGGCAAGAATCTATAAAACCATTAGTTACACTAACAATTCAATAACGAGATGCTGTTTAGGACCTGTATAATATATTCAAAAGTTTAGAGTGGAAGCTAAATTAATAACCTACAGAAGCATAGTCTTTCCTTTTACTATCATATATATCATATGCATTCTATACAAAATCCACATGTGCATGGTCATCCATAAACACAAGATCAGTATACAAAATCACATGTCCAATCAAATCTTTACGTCAACAAGCTCTCTCAAAATGGCTCCAAAATGCTTCAGGTCCCTAAAAGTCTTCAGAATTTTCTTTCGATCACTCTTTCTCGTCGGGCACTAACTCCACTGTCTTATCCGGAGGGGGGAAAATAATAAAATAGTGAGCCGGGGCTCAGCAAGGTACATGCATATAAGAAATAAAACAATGATCAAAACGGTCATATGACTATGCATAAACAGAACGATTGAATAGAATATAACCTAGAAAACAAAGAAAGCATACTTTGATGATATTAAATTTTAGAAATCAGAAATCAGTAATCGGTAATCGGTAAACAGAAAACGGTAATCAATAGTCGGTATTCAGTAATTGGTAAATGGTAAACAATAATCGATACTCGGTAGATGGTAAACGGTACTTAATAATCGGTAATCGGTACGGTAAACGGTAACATAATATATCGGTAACAGACCCTGCCAGTATACCCTACTAGTTAAGGGGCAAATGATCGAGGAAAGATTGTGTTCACTGCACACAATCCAAGGCCTATGACTGTAACAAATTTTTTTGGGATAAGTAATTAATTGCATTAAATTTTAAAAAATGTACAAAAATTATGTTCATAACCAAGTGTTTTATCGACATGGAGAAGGAACATAAAATAGGGGAGACCCCTAATCCTATGACAACAGTCATTAAAAAAATACACTAATAATCGATTATTGTAAACCAACCACTCCAGACACAAAAAGTACTCCAGCATCAAGAAGCCACTCCGGCCTCTTAAGACATTCTGGCATCAAATTAACACTTCGGCTCCAACACACGCAGACCAGCTCCAGCTTTTAAGTGTGTATTGGCACTCCAGCAGATTCTACTCCATCCTCAAAGGGCATACTGGCATCAAAATGCCACTCCGGCCTCAATACTCTCTCCATCTTCAACATGCCACTCCGGCCTCTAAAACACGCAACCCCTTCTGCCTAAAACCACTCTGGACTCAAACATGCAATCCACTCCGGCCTATAAATATGCTAAAGGCACTCCGGCTTCAACAAATCACCCAGCCACAGCATCAGGAGATACAAAGGAGCACTCCGGAAAAGGACAATTACATTCCGGAGGAAATAAGCTACCCCACTCCGGATAACTGCACTCCGGAAGTATAAAAGCCGGACACTCCATCCAAAGAGAGGATAATCACTCCAGTAAAAAACCACTCCGTCCAAGGACAAGAAATTACCCCTTATAAAGAAACACGTGCACCCCAAATTGACACGCAGAAATAATGAGTTAAATCATTCCGGCCTTATAGAGTGCAAAAGGTACTCCGGCTTAAAAGCCACTCCGGCCTCAAGCAACTACGTGCCACTCCGGAATCACTCCGACTTTAGAAGTACAAAGGGGCTCCGGCTTCAAAATGCCACTCCGCCTCATAATGCACTCCGGCTTCAAAGTCCACCCCGCCCTCAAAAGTCATTCCGACATTGAAATGCCACATCTCAACACACGCAAAACATGTTATCCACTTCGGCCTTTTAGTGTACAAAAGGCACTCTGGCTTCAAAAGCCACTCCGGCCACAAGGGCTACTCCAACATCAAGATGCCACTCCGGCATCAAAAGACACTCCGGCTTCAAAATGCCACTCCGCCATTCCAGCCTCATGTCAAATCGGCAGTAATCCCAAATCGGATGAAGCCATCTAGCAATCAACAGATGCGAGAGCTATCAAAAACTTTGGAGGCCCGCCACTAACCCATCCAGATCGGTATATTGATCTATCGGAAAATCCTTATTTCATTTCAACATGACAATAAGGAGATCAAATAAAAGCAACTTCCTCTCCGAAGATAATGGGTCAATGTGAGTCTTAGTGGAAGTGGCAGTCATTAGCAGACGGAGGGCAAAAAAATAAGTATTCGAGAGGCTCCTCAGATAATCCTCCGCCTTTGGAAAGTATGATCTGAACAAATCCTTTGTGTGCTCAGTCACATCATCCCAACATAATCCTAAGAAATCCTGCAAGTAATCACGCTGGTCCTTGACTATGGATTTCAAGAAGGCCTGAGATTCATTCTCTCTAAGCAAGCATTGGAGGGCATAGAGCATTGGATTGTTGACAACCTCCTCAGCATTCCATTCCACGGCATACAGAGAGGAATCATCATCAGAGTCACTATCAGTAGCCCAGTTTTTACCAGCATCATCAGCAAGGAGACAGTATGATCATCATCCCCTGGTTCTAGATCCACATGCATCTCAGCTTCAGATAGCACAACAGGTTTATTACCAGGAGCAGCGCCAGGAGCTTTACATGTTAGCTCAACAGGAGGACCACACTGCAGCTCTTGCACATCTGGAGATCTTTCAATCTTATCGTTCAGAATGATGACTTGGTGGCAAGGACTCAGGTCTGAATCCCTTTCAGCAAGCAAATCAGGGAGATCGGAGGTCCCTTCAACACTAGTAAAACTAATAATAGCAACACTGGAGATCTCCTCAAAAGTGCCCTCCATGAGAGACCCAGGGGGAGCTCCAGGGGCTGACCCATCAGCAGAAGTATCATACTCAGAGGTATCAACCTCAGCTCTAGCATCACAAGGGACCTGGCAAACTTGGGACAATTGATCCACGTTACCCTCCATTCCCAAGGAGGTGCCTTTAGGGCCAACTGCAGCCTTGGCCAGCTCAGCTGCAGAAGAGCAAAGCACAAGCCCCATTCCGCTGGGTTCTACATGGGCGGAGCTAGCATCCACTAGCGCCTCAGCAACCAGCACTTGATCAAATGGATGGACCACCTCTCCCACATGACTCCCAGGTCCAAGTGCGGGAGCTAGAGGGCAATTAGGTTGCTGATTTAGACTTTTGGCAACCCATTTCTTGCTATTCATAGTATGGGTATTACGATGAGCTGGTTTGGAATGGTAAACAATCTCAACTTCCACAATCTTGTAAGAATCAGTAGCACCAGTCAAGAGCAAATTTTTTTCAGGAAGGGGGTCATCTAAACCCACCTTAATACAAATTCTGGCAAGGTGCAGGCGGTTCATCTTAGCAGTGCTAGGATCGCAAAGAATTGGTTTACCAATCCTACTTGCAATCCAGCTTAACCCGAATGGGGTCCAAAATTCAATAGGTACATTGACCATAGACACCCACATGGGGAAGGACTTGAGGGATGATGAATCCAGTGACATACCCGGTGACCACCTCTTGAGGTAAATGGAATTCCTCTTGATTTCCCAATGGCCTTTAGCCAAGCAAGCCTCCATATGAGGGACAGTGTCAAACGTAAAGAAAAAGATGCCTTTTTTGTTCACAGCTACATTTCGCAGCCAAAATCTAGCCCATAATTTCCCGGCTATGGAATCCACCGCCAGGAAATGGGGAGGTTTGTCATGGAACATGCCCACCAGAGTGGAACCCCACATGACTTTGCCTTGCCCCAGGACTTCAACCGAGGGAGCCAATGGTGTATCTAGCCCAGCCTCCGAAGGAGGAGGAAAAAATTTGAGGGGCGAAAAAGAAAAAATACCCTTGTCCTTCGCAACTTGCGATCAGGATTTGGTGGAGGATGGCCCAAAATCAGCAGTTGCAGTCGTACCAGCAGAGGGAATCGGCTGAACCAGACAATCGGATGGAGCGACGGGACCAACATGCGGAGAGCAAGAGGGGCCAGCCGATAAAGGCGAGATGCAATTGATGCCACCCACATCCCTAGCTTTGGCCAAGAAATCAGCATCGGGCCCTGAGGACAGGAACCGAGCGTCTTCGCGAAGAGGAGGGAAGGTGGTGGGAGAAATATCCAACCAGCGAGCACGATTCTGGAGAGTGCTCGGGGGAACATCTAGGGAGCCGGCCATGGCCGGCGACGCCGCCGCCAAAGTCGAGAGAGCGGCACCGAGATTAGAAAACTCGGGAGAGAAACCCTAATGGGAGAGAAACCCTCTTGGTTTTCTGAGTGTAACAAAAAACCCTATGACTGTAATAGAGGTATCCCATCTCACGGGATCAGTACGGTATGCCACCCGAAGGTAGGTCGGTAACATGCTTTCCTCTTGACCATAACGCCCCGAGGAAGGGCGGACTATATATAACTCCATGGACAGAGTTATCCTTGATTACTACCGTAAAGTTCTAAGGCATGCCGGAGAACCTATCTGGACTGTAGTCAGTCCTGGGTCCTAAATATCAGTAATGGAAGTAACCTCTTTATTGAAAACCATCTTTCATAATCATAGTTTCACAATTTACTTTCAGTTAACTTCAGAACGTATGGTAACGATTTAAAAACTCCTTCAGTTTTACTTCAACGGTACATGGAATTTTCATCGGTATAAGTCCGTGCAAATTTTTAAAAACAAATTATACCGGGAGCATCATTTCAATGTCAATTGACTTTTACATAATAGGAAAATAAAACTCACAGTCGTAAGAACCTAAGACCGCTTCTTCCTTCTCGAAAGCAGCCCGCGAATGCCCTTCTTACTAGGCTGACAGCAGTGAGGTCGAATCCAAAGCCAGTGTAGGCTTTCTTCGCATAGGCTACACAAGCCAGGGTCGGGTAGACCAATGTAGCATATTCTCGGCATCTCAGAAGGACTAAGGCCCTTGTTGGCTACTTTGCTTTTGGAGCTATGGTTAAAAATCATGAAAACCCCTTCATTTTCGTACTTAGGGCTTCGCCAAAACTTCCGGACTCAAATCGATCACTAAACATGAGCTTATTCATGAAATTATAAATCCATACACATACATTAAATCATGCAATTTAATCAAAAATTTCCAATATTTTCGAGCTAGGGTTTCATCATAAGCTTCAGGGACAAAATCGAACACAATTTACATGCTTATCCACGAAATCCAAGCCAAAACTTACAATAAATATGGATAAACACAAAATCTAATCGAACAATCGAAGAAAATATGCTCCATTTACTTTAAACATGCATCAACATCATTTTAGAGCATTTTTATCAACTTTAAAGTAAGAGGAAACGGTAAAAATGAAAAATAACGTCCGTAGTACACTTGCCTTGGCCAGATCAACCGTTGTTTTTACCCATATAGGATTGGAACGAGTGATTTCTCCCCTTTTCTTCCTCATCGTGCTTAATGTCGTACCTCAGCTCCTCTCTCTCCGGAAGGAACAGATTAACTTAAAGAGCTTCCGAATACGAATTTCTTCGAAATTGGGCATACCGAAACTTTCAAATTGAACAATTGAATTCACACAAATACATATCACTTAATCGCATTTAAATATGGAAACATTACACAAAATATCGTCCGAAATTCTCAGGTGAACAGTACCCATGAATAGTACACGTGAATTCTCAAAATTTCAGACATCCAATAGGCAATTTATCAAACCCAAGGCATGGGTAACTATAATCCTGAGTCAATTTATACATTTAACTCCAAATAGAAGCTCAAACAGTGTTTGGGTGCGGGTCAAGGGCTTCGCGAACGAATTTTCATTAAATTCTACAATTTCGGACACCCAATTGATAAATTAACTTACCCAAGTCATGTGTAATCATAATCTAGTCCCAAATAAATCAAAAGCCCCAAAAATTGAAGCTCGAAACCACCCGGGCTTAGGGTTAGGGCTTCACGGACGGAATTTCACATAATTCCATCAAATCGGGTACCCAACCGATAAATTAACTTATGGGGGATATGGGTAATCATATTCTAGTCCTAATTCATGCAAAAGCCCCAAAAATCAAAGGCTGGAATCCACCCGATCGTGCATGAACAGTACACGGGCATGGGTGAGGGTTTCAAATGCGCATAACGGTACGTAAGCAATGAATCAGACGATGATTTTCACATATATACACAATTAGACTATGGGCATCACAATGATATACATAGGGTCAGGTATCGGGACAAAATACCCAAAGGGGATCGGATGAAAATCGACAGAAACGGAAGAAAAATGGTATAGATGTACTTGCCTCGACGTGCTCTATGATTTCTCTAACTAGTTCGAAGCCGGATTTGGGCTCCACGGCCTCGATCTCCTCCTTTCTCTCTCTTGTTCATCACCCCCTCTTTCTCTAAAAGGGTTTGGTAGCATGGGAAAATGAAAATCGTGAAACAAGACGGAGCTTTAAAATGGCCTGGCGCTCGAGCGCGCAGTGAGCGCGGCCCTTCTGCCAAGGCCGGCTTGATCCCGTAGTGAGCGCGTGGCGAGCAGCGCCAAATCTGGAGTCTGTGCTCTCCATGGGCTCGAGCTTATGGAGGCCACGGGTCAGGCCCGCAGCAAGCCTGCAGCAAACCTACTTCACGTTTTTGCCATTCGAGACCCATTTTGACAATTCTAACTCAATCTTTCACATCCTTGGACCTTATTTTTTATTATATAACCTTAATAAGTCATGATCATCACAATTTAAAATCTAAAATCTTGTCTATGAATTAACATTTTACGGCTTACAATTTCGGTTCCCGATTTATAATTTTTGGTTCTTTGAGCTTTTCAATCTGATTCTTTCCATACCTTTTGAGCACAATTCACCTATTTTAACTTAATTACCTCCCAATTATAATATTTCCGAACTCGGGTCATCACAGTAGAACCGTGAGACATTTGTCTTAGGAGCGATTAGTGTTCATAAAAAAGGGACTCGTGAAGGTAAACTTAGAGGAATTTAGGGAAAATTGTTGACCCTTTTGTTTGGGATTGACCCCTGATGGGTCTGGTGAATTATAGTTGGATATAATGCTTTTGAGAAAGGCTAGAATTATATAATTCTTGCATTGTAATAGGTGACTACCCACGAGATAAGTGGGGGAGAAGCTTATGGTTTGAAATTGCTCCGCCCATAGTTGGGGTTAGTCGGCGATGTCCTTACTTTGAGGATTTATAGGTGTTGCTTATGGGGGATCGTTATTGTCAAATAGTTCTAAAAGTTTAAGGAGTTGTATCGTAAAGAAGAAATGAGTATGCATTAGTGCAGGTGATAAGTTGATGATTGTAAAGGTGAATCTCAGTATCTTTTGAGGAAAGTGAGTATTATGATCGATAATTGATATCAAAAGTTTCCACTTGAGAACTTACAGGTTTTACCTTGGAGATAGCTTTCGTCTAATGATTTTTAAGGGCTAGAATAATTATGTCATGAGGAAAGATGATCCTTTGATATTGCGAGTGGATAGATCTATTTAAGGATTGTGGAGATGAACCCTATTGTCTTGAAGGGAAGTAGACGTCACTATTGGCAATTAATGTTGGAAGTCTTTAGATTTAATATGCCTTCAATGTTCCGTAGGAGATGTGAAGGGTAAATCATGAGTAGGTTCAGATGCTTGGATAATAGGATGTCGCATTCTTAAATTGGAAGACAGAATTATATTCGAAGTATTAGGGCTATGAAATTATGAAATAAGAAGTCCTTACGGTTTGTTTCAAGACGATTAGGATCACCCACTCATCGTGATTGTGGATAACGTGTTTGGATTGAATCAGTTACCTCATCGGTATGCCAACGAGATCTTAAGGTTGCTAGGTATTTGGGTTTTGAGATTTTTAGGAAATGACCTAAAGCTGTGTCAGATCTTTGGGTGATAACTTGAAGCTATATCAATTTCTTGGGTAACTAATATGATTGTAATTTCTACTCTTGCTGTAATTTGAGAATTTGTAGGAATTGTCTTCCTGGTCTTGCTATCTCGGGATTTATTTTAATTATGGTCACCGTATAATCTAGGTGCTCAATATGAGCCAATGGATATCAGTTGTAAGAAGATTTGCGATCTGCAATATAAATGATTAGATAGAATAGTGGAAATGAGTGTAGGCTCACAACTTCTATAGGTCTCAGGATGTGATTGGAGAGGCTAGGAGTGAATGGCCATGTATTTTAAGGATATGTAAGTATTGTTAATTTACAGATAAATCGCCCATTCTTGTCAATATAGATTTTGAATTTTAGGAAATGTCGGGTTGTCGACATACCAACGAATTAATGAGGATATAAAGTATTTTTGATTTGAGGTTTATGTCGAAATCTTAGTCAAACTTGATCAGAGAATTGTGGGTGTCAAATTAAATTAGATATGATAACGAATTACAATTGGGTGATCCGTGGTAAACCAATGGATATAAGTTAGATGATTAATCCGAGTTGCACAGTGAAAATGTAGTAAAACCATGTATTTTAAGGTTAAATTTGAGAATTAGAAGGACTAATCATTTTCGAGGGTTAATGTAGATTGAAGTAAGAAATTTTTGCCCGTTTAAGGTTTTGAACTAGGTTGGAAAAGTAGTTGATAAATTTGGATTTGCCTTTAGATTTGGTGAATTTAGATATTTATAAAACGAATAAGGTACTAAAGATCAAGGCGATTTGAATGCTTAAAGTTTCCTAGGATAATTATTTATTTGAGGAAATGACATGGGAACGTTAGAAAGGTTTCCTTCAATTAAGAAATTTCGAGGTTTGTTAAATTTCGAGGATGAAATTTCTTTTAGTATGAAAGATTGTAACGACCCAGTTTCTAGAATATAGTATATCATAGTCATTAAGTTAATATAGTTAATAAAATTAAGTTTGGGATAAGTGAAATTGAAAAAATTAGGAATTTCATCGTAGTGTCGGTGGATGCAGGGCTGGGCTCGCCGTAGGCTCGAGCCTATCAGAGGGGGCCAAAAATAGATTGCTCCAGAAAAGCCCGCGCATGCCGCTGGCTCGAGCGCCCAAGGAGGCACTGAAAATAGAATGTATTGCACTCGCTGCTCACTCGAGCGCAAAGGAGGCACTGAAAATAGAATGGTCCAGGCTCGCTGTTCGCTCGAGCCACCTGGGCGGCACCAATTGTTCTAGCACTAGCCGTGCGCTTAATAGGTGCTCAAGTGCCAGTCATGTTTTCAGCCACTGACCCTCAATTTTGTTTATAAATTGGGGGAAGAGGATAGTGATGAGCGCTCGACCAGCAGAAGCACGAAGGAGGAAGAGAGAAAAAGAGAAGGATGAGGGATTTTTTGTTACATCCGATTCGATCAGAGTAAGAAAATTAATAAATCAGGCTGAGGTAAGTATACCCCAATCTTTGTTTTCAATTTTTACCACTTTTTAATATCTTCATTTTGACATTTATTCTTTAAAATCCCTGTCCCCTAAGTTTTGTTACAAATAATGCATGTTTCTCATAATTTTACGGCGAGATTTTGTGCTTATACATAATTATTATGAATTGCGGCTTCAATTTTATTGTTTGGCTCATGTTTTGCATTCGATTTATGTCCGGATAGTTTGTCTCAAATCCTAGCTCGAAAATTTTGCATGTTTCTCATGATTTGTCGGATAGATTTTATGTTTATGCATAAATATAGTGATGTATGGTTTCAATTTTGTCATTTGACATGTGTTTTGTGTTCGGTTTGTGTCCAGAAGCTTCACTTCAAACCCTAGCTCGAAAATAGAGAGTAGGGTATTTGTAAATCTCGAGTTGTGAAGAGGAAACACTATTTGATAAGTTATGTGGGCTATTCGGACAAGTTTCCTCTGATGGCTTGTTTGATGGCTTTAGCCCAAAGCTTACCAGCGTGCAAGGGGTATAACGCCGTCCACCAATTGATGTGTGGACCGCCTTCCTTGGGGCGTTAATTTTAGAGGACAATGATTAGACCTAATTGAACATCCTATTCTCAGGATGTAAATAATGAGGAATTCATGTTTGAACTATGAATTTTGAATAAGAAAACTCTAATCATCTTTTCTTGGATGTAAATTTTGGAAGATAGAGTTTTGAATAAGAACTTTGACCCTTCGAATTAGAACGATGCAAGGAGCTGCTGTCGAAAGCAAGCTCCATGTGCACTGCTTTTTGTTTCGATGTTGTGACGGGTACTGCCATCTGAGATGATGTGGAGTCAGAAATTTTCCTGCAAATCGTATGCGTACAGATGATTGGGAGCCATCTTATTGCTGTATATTGGAATTCGACATGTGGAATGTTGGGGCTGTGCGTGTGCTGAAGATTTTTGGTTTCCTATGCTGCTCCCCCACAGATGCTCGAAGATATGGCTGAACTGATGCAGGTTGCTGTTGGTGATACTGTTTTTGAGATGCAATCTTTTGTTTTCGCACCATACTAGTGCTGCCGGTTTTGAATTGTATTGATTCCCTTCCATCAAAGGGTTTCAGGTGTAGGTCTTGGCTGTTTTGTAGTTATTTGTTGTTCGGGTTCAGCCCAGTGGTTATGATTTTACTCAAAGTCGGAAAAACACTTGGTTTAAATCATAGTTTGTAATTTTTTCTTTTTAATACAATTAACTTAATTACCAAAAAAAAAAACTTTGAATGAGAATATTAGATCTTTGAATCATTTGAATAAAAACTTTGAACCTTCGAATTAGAACTTTGAATGAGAATATCAGATCTTTGGATTATTTGAATAAGAACTTTGAACCTTTAAATTTGAACTTTGAATGAGGAGTTTGGACAAGAACTTGAATGAAAAACCAAGAACTTTGGACATTGTTCTTTTATATTTATGCATGGATTTATGCTTTTTCCTTGTCTGCATACATTTTTGATTTCCTAAATTTCCTTTTAAATTTCCTTGTCTTTATATTTTACATGTTTTATACAATATTTGTATCTTCCTGCTATTTTGGGTACCTTACTCGGTAATTGCTCACCCTTTCTTTTATTTCCACTTGCAGAGAAGCTAAAGCATGATAAGGATTGATGATATGATTACTTAGAAGGAAAGAGGCTTGTGGGCTTGAAGACCTTGAAGATTTTGAAAGCTTTGAGGACTTGTAAATGTATATAGCTAGTATTTTGATGGAATATTATATATTATGGTGATATAGAATGCTTTTATACTTTGATGAATGTATTATTTTTGCTTCCGCAGGTTGATATATGGTTATAGTTGTCTCTGCATTGTCTTTGATATTTGGATTTGTTTTGGTCCTAGATGATATCTCTCTTAGATCCAATATGATAGTTAGGAGGACTGTGTTGGAGCCATGGATGATATGGCATTTGTTGATCCTGTGGATGTATAGTGGATTAAATTTTAAGGACTGTCTATGTATGTCTTGTGCAGGTTATTTAATAGAAGTTGTTTTTATGGGTTTTGTCCATTTTTAGAGGAAGTTCTACCTAATTTTCTATAAAAATTGATGTGTTTAATTTTATGGGCATTAGTTTTGTATGTTATTGATGGAGGTTAATAGAAGAAAATAACCTGTTCTATCACAAGACTCATCCTATGCACGTGAATTATTAAATGATCTTTAGTTGCGTTCACGGCATATGAAGTAAACCGTAGCTGTCAATCTGAGTCTAGCGGTAGGAGTTTTGGCATTCTTACCTTTCCATTTGTGAGCAGCCCACTTGATATTATTTGTCTGATCCCCATACGGTCAATGGAGTCCCGCTCGACAACTCATGTTCTTCCAGACTTCATTGGAGACTAGGCATTCAAAGAAAAGATGATTATGGCTTTCCTCCTCATTTTTGCATAGGGCACATATATTGGCTTGACTGATCACACTACCAATATGGTCTAATGTGCTAAGTCTCCTTCGAATTGCCAACCAAAGAGTGAATGCTTGCACGAGAGTGTGATGTGGTCCCCAAACAAGAGAAGCCCCAACCATTTTGACTTTGGAGCCCTAAAATAATCAATATAGAGAGCTAGTCGAAAATATGCCATTAGGGTTCTTCCTCCTTCTGATCGTGTCCTTTCTAGCGGGGCTCGGGATGTATTGTTGCATACTGTCAACGATGCTAGTAACCTCTATATTGTAGGCATTTGGCCATCTCCATACTCCATGGCAAATGATGGTGGAAACCTTCGTGTCCCTAGGTAGTAGTCCAGTAACAGTCATCAATCTAGTTGACAATTTATCACTTAGAGGACCCATCGGATGCCAATTATCTAGCCATAGAAAGGTGTCATCGCCATCCTCGATACAGTAGCGAACATATGGGTAGACTTCGAGGCAAATCTTCATAATTTTCCTCTAGCTCCATGTCACATTTTCAGGAACTTTAATGGTCCAAATACATCTATCTCTGATTCTATTGTTATGGATCCATGCAGCCCAAACAAAGGAAGGGTCATTTGTAACAATCCCCCAGAGTAGGTGACTAATGAGCACTTTATTGAAACACAAGAGATTCCTTATGCCCAAACCTCCTTCAACTTTAGGTCTGCATACCTCCTCCCATGTTACTTTGGCCTTCGAACTCGCATCTATGGTTCTGTGCCACAAGTACCGTCTAATATATCCTTCAATCTTGTTCAATACAGTTTTGGGAAGGATGAAAATGGAAGCCCAATAAAGGTAGAGAGATGAAAGAATAAAAACGATAAGTTGGAGTCTGCCACCAAATGAGAGTAGTCTATTAGCTCCAAGAGGACACACAATTTACCACTTTATCTATCAATGGTTTGCAGTCTACCACTATTGTGACCTCCCACATCATACGTCCTTGTACTTATCATTAATATTATTATTATCATAGACAGGATCCTAACATTAGCCATAAATTATACTGGCTCTAATATCACATTTGTGAGGCCCTGAAACTGAAAAACATAAAAATTGGAAATAATTAGAACGATCGGTATCATTAAGAGACCAAACATGTAGTGCAAAATGATGGTTGAAAGTAAAAAGTTAGAAAAATATTCGAGTTCAGCAAGCATCCGTGTGGCATCTGCTGTGTGCCCGAGGCGCTGCAGTGAGAGAAAAATCCAGTAGCTGCCCCGTTCGCCGCGCGCCCGCTGGGCGCTCAAGCATGTTTGGCAGAATGTAGCCCGCTCGCTGCGTGCCCGCTGGGTGCTCGAGCGCATTTAGCAGAATGTAGGCCGCTCACCGCACACTCGAGATGCGCTCGAGCTCGGCCAAGACTTTTATCGCGTCCTGACTTTGTTTTTGTTATAAAATGAAGGGGAAAAAGGAAAAAGGAGAGAGAGAAAGTAGGCCACACATGAAGGAGAGGAAGAAGAGGAAGAAGAGAAGAGGAGAAAAGGGGAATCACTTGTTCCAATCCACTCCTGGTAAAAATAATGGTAGATTGGGCCAAGGCAAGTGCACTTCAGACGTTGTTTTTCGTTTTTACCGTTTCCTCTTGCTTTAAAGTTGATAAAGATGCTCTAAAATGATGTTGATGCATGTTTAAAGTAAATGAAGCATGTTTCCTTCGATTGTTTGGTTAGATTTTGTGTTTACCCAAGTTTTTTGCAAGTTTTGGATTCAATTTCATTTACATGCATGTAATAGTATTCGATTTGGTTCCGAAAGTATGCGTAAAACCCTAACTCAAAATATTGGGAATTTTATGTTAAATTGCTTGATTTAATGTATGAGTATGGATTTATGGCATTAATTTCATGAATAAGCACATGTTTAGTGATCGATTTGAGTCTAAAAGTTTTGGTGAAGCCCTAGATACGAAAATGAATGGGTTTCGATGATTTTTAACTGTAGATCATGTTATATAAAAGTTAATTGATATTGAAATGAAGCTCTATGTATAATTTGTGTTTGAAAATTTGCACGGACTTGTGCCGATAAAAAGTCCATGTACATTCTAAAGTTAACTTAATGTAAATTGTGAAACTATGATTATGAAAGAAGGTTTTCAATAAAGAGGTTATTTCTGATACAGTTACTTAAGACCCGGGACTAACTACAGTCCGGATAGATTCTTCGGCATGCCTTAGGACTTTACGGTGGTAATTGAGGACAACTCTGTCCAAGGAGTTATTTGTGGTCCGCCCTTCCTCGGGGAATTAAAGTCAGGAGAAATCACAGTTATAGGCCTACCTTCGGGTAGCATACAGTACAGATCTCTCGGGATGGGATATACATACTACAGTGATAGACCTTGGATTGTGTGGAGTAAACACAATCTATCCTCGATTATTCACCCCCTCAGCTAGTAGGGTATATTGGTAGGGTCTGTTACCGTTATGATATGTTACCGATTATAGTTACCGTTTATAGTTTACAGTTTACAGTGTATCATTTACAGTTTACAGTATATTGATTTCAGTTACCGATTACAGTTTAACCGTTCTGTTTCTGCACAGTTATATGACCGTTCTGCATCATTGTTTTATCGTTCATATGTATGTACCTTGCTGGGCCCCCAGCTCACTGTTTTGTTGTTTCCCCACTCCAGATGAGATAATAGAGTTAGTGCCTGACGAGAAAGAGTAATCAAGAGAAATTTCTGAAGACTTTTTAGGACCTGAAGCATTTGGAGCTATTTTGGGAGAGCAGTTGATGTAAAGGTTTGTTTGATCATGTGATTTTGTATACTGATCTTGTATTATGGAAGTTCATGCACATGTAGGTTTTGTATGGAATGCATATGATGTATCTAATGGTAAAATAAAACTATGCTTCTGTAGATTAATAGTTTAGCTTCTACTCTAAACTTTTGGATATACTGTACAGGTCCTAGACGGCATCACGATTATTGAACTATTAGTGTAGCTAACATTTTTTTATAGATTTGTGCCATGGATGGCACATGTGATCATGTGTATGAATGCTGTAGGAAAAATTATTGACAATTGCTAGTTGTGTGCTTGTAAGTTAGCCCTATCCTTGTCTTGACGGAAGCTTTTAAAAAAAATAAAATATCCGTTCCATCACATTTGGTATTAGAGAGTCGAGATGCCTTAGGAATTAATTGATCGAAAGGCAGAAGCATAGGTTTGAATCTCTGAATAGAATTCCTATAGGAATAAGTAGAGAAAGTTAAGACAGTTAGGACCCTTAAGAGATTGGTTCTTAGGCTAGGTTAGAAATTCCTTAAAGCTGTTGAATATTTCTTTCTCATTCGATTGGATCCTTGTCCTTATAGCCTTATGTTTGCCTTGATTATAGGATGGCAAGTAGAAGAGGTAGAAGGAATGACCACAGTGGCGCTAGCACGCCCTATGATAGAGAGGCCACTTATATTGATCTATTGGAGACGATGACCAATGTAGTAGAATCTGTCGAGTAAAAGCATATGGCTCCGATTCCTGCACCCGAGCCAACTCCAACACTTCTTGGTCCTATGACATATGATAGATTCACAACTGAACGAGCATCGAGCTTCCTAGGAAAGCCTAATCTGACTGAAGTAGACGTGTGGTTGAAAAGGATGAAGAAGATATTCGCTATACTTGGCTGTACTGATCGGAAAAAGGTCACCTTTGCGGCGTACAAAATGGAAGGTAAAGCTGATAGTTGGTGGGATATGCAGAAAAGGGCGATGGGAGTGCCTGATGGTGCCATTACCTGAGAGATGTTCGAGGATGTATTTCTGGAAAAGTACTTCCCATCCTGTCTCCGAGATCAGAATGAGTAAGAATTTATGAGATTGAGACAAGGGAGCCTGACGGTCAAAGAGTATGATGCCAAGTTCACTGAGCTATCCCGTTTTCCACCTTTCTACGTAGAGGATGAGCAGAGGAAAGCGAAGAAGTTCCTGCAAGGGCTACGGGATGACATGAGAAAGTTATTGTCTGTTTTAAAGCTTCAAACTTATGCCGAGATCCTGGACAGAGTAGTGATTTATGAGAAGGAAGCGGAAACAGAGAGATTCTATGCAAAGAGGATCGCTAGTCGAGTGGGAGTGAGTATCAGATCTGCTGCGGGGTCCTCTAGACCGTCCAAGAAGACTAGGGCGGATGACAAGGGAAAGAGTATAGTACCGGCACAGTCAGTAACCGGTACTAGAGCGTCGGCTGAAGACTGTACCTTCTGTGGGAGGAAATATCCGGGACAAGCATGCTGTAAGTTTCGGGAGTGTACTTCAGATGTGGGCAACAAGGTCACCTATACAAGGACTGTCCGATACCTCCAAGGCTAGAAGGAAATATGCCTACTGTCTCGGCAAAGGCTTTTGCGGTGGCTGTTCAGGATTTGGAGGCATCTCTGAATGTTGTGGAAGGTACCTTTTCTATTTGTGGAGTTTCTGCATCAATATTATTTGACTCGGGGTCTACTCATTCCTTTGTTTCCTCACAATTTGCATGCTGTATTGTATTTGCCCTGTGTATTTTGGATTGTGAATTATCTGTGTGTACTCCCACTGGATCCTCTGTGATTACGGATGTTATGTATCCGGGATGTATAGTTGAGGTGAATGGGAACCATTTGGTTGAAGACTTAGTGTTGTTGAACATGGGTGATTTTGGTTTGATTCTAGGGATGGACTGTCTGGCTAAATACCATACCAGTATTGACAATTTTCTGAAGCGGGTTTATTTAATATTCTCGAAATGGAGCCCTTTTTTCAGGGTATTAAGAAAAAGGGGGTGCTTGTGTTGATCTCTGTTTTACATGCTAAGCATTTGATGAGAAATAGATGTAGAGCTTACTTGGCATATGCCTGCACTACTGGGAGTCATAGTGTGCCGGCTAAGGACATCTTGGTTGTTTGTGACCTTGAGAATGTATTTCTAGAGGAGTTACCTAGATTGCCTCCACACTGGGAAATTGAGTTTGAGATTGTTATTGTTCCTGGTGTTAGTCCAGTTTCTATATCCCCCTATCGTATGGCTCCGGCTGAATTGAAGAAGTTGAAGTTACAATTGCAGGAGCTGTTAGAAAAGAGTTTTATCAGAAAGAGTGTATCTCCTTGGGGTGCACCGGTGTTATTTGTAAGGAAGAAAGATTGCTCTTTGCGGTTGTGTGTTGACTATCGTGAGTTGAATAAGATCACGATTAAAAATAAATACCCTCTATCGAGCATTGATAATTTATTTGATCCGTTGCGAGGATCTCGAGTGTTTTCAAAGATTGATTTGAGGTCCGATTATTACCAATTGAGGATCAAGCTGTAGGATGTGGCTAAATCAGCTTTTCGGACACGTTATGGCCACCTTGAGTTTCTTGTTATACCTTTCGGCCTTACAAATGCTCCAGTTGCTTTTATGGATTTGATGAATAGGATTTTAGGCTGTACTTAGATAAATTTGTGGTGGTATTCATTGATAATATCTTAATTTATTCAAAGGATCATGAGGAGCAGAAAATTCATTTGAGGAAGGTACTTCAAGTGCTCTACGAGGAAAAATTGTTTGCCAAGTTGAGTAAGTGTGAGTTCTGGCTCGAGAAGGTGAAGTTTTTGGGGCATGTGGTTTCTGATGGTGGCATTTCTGTGGATTCCGGGAAAGTAGAGGCTGTTACAAACTGGAGTAGACCAGCTTCTGTGACCGAGGTTAGGAGCTTTTTGGGCATGGCAGGATATTACAGGCGTTTTGTAGAGAATTTCTCATAGATTGCTATGCCTTTGACTCGGTTGCTGAAGAAAGAGGCTAAGTTTGTGTGGACAGAGGAGTGTGATCTGAGCTTCCTGGAGCTAAAGGATCGTTTGACTACTGCTCCAGTGCTGATCATTCCAAAGGGTTCAGGAGGCTTTGAGGTGTACTGCGACGCCTCTAAGGCGGGTCTAGGATGTATGTTGATGCAGCACAGTAAAGTCGTGGCATATGGATCTAGGCAATTGAAAGTGCATGAGAAAAATTACCCTATTCATGACCTCGAGCTTGCTGCTGTAGTCTTCGCATTGAAAATTTGGAGACATTATCTAGATGGTAAGAGGGTCCTTGTGTATTCAGACCACAAAAGTTTAAAGTACCTATTTTCGCAAAAGGAATTCAACGAGAGGCAAAGGAGTTGGCTCAATTTTTTGAAAGACTATGACTGCGAGATACAGTATAAGCTAGGGAAGGCCAACATAGTTGCAGACGCATTGAGTTGTCGATCGGGTTATGTGGCGCACTTACAGGTCAAACAGATGGAGATGTTGGATTATCTGAAGCAGTGTGATATCCAACGTTATGTCAAAGGTGATAGAATGCTCCTGTCGTACTTTCAGATTCAACTGGAGGTAGTTAGTGAAATTAAAGAGAAGCAGGTGAATGATCCGTTTCTTATGGATATTGTTAGTGATTTGAGTAAAGAGTCTCGAGCTGATTTTAACATTTGGGCTGATGGTGTGTTAAGGTTTAGAGACCGATTATGTGTACCGGATGATAAAGGGTTGAAGGAGAAGATTTTGAAGGTGGCTCACTGGTCTCGGTATACGATCCATCCGGGGATGAATAAAATGTAGCAGGATCTGAAGAAAACCTTCTGGTGGAGAAATATGAAGAGAGATATCATGGCTTACATGGAGAAATGCCTAGTATGTTAGCAACTGAAGGCTGAAAGGAGGAAGCCTTCTGGACTGTTACAGCCAATGCCAATCTCGAGCTGAAAATGGGAGGACATTGCTATAGACTTTGTATCGGGTTTGCTAAGGACTCCTAGGAATCATGATGCCGTATGGGTTATAGTTGATCGGTTGACAAAATCAGCCCACTTCTTGGAGATCAAGACGACCTATTCGCGTGATAGGTTGGCTCAGTTGTATGTAAATGAGATCATGAGGCTTCATGGAGTTCCTGCCTCCATTGTGTCTGATAGAAACCCACGTTTTGTTTCGAGGTTTTGGGAGAGCTTGCATAAGGCGTTGGAGACAGAGTTGAAGTTCAGTACTGCGTATCACCCCCAGACCGATGGCCAATTTGAGCATACCATTCAGATCCTTGAGGACATGTTGAGGGCCTCTGTTTTGGAGATGAAAGGAACTTGGGATAGTTATCTGGCACTAATTGAATTCGTTTATAATAACAGCTATTAAGCTAGCATCGGCATGGCACCTTTTGAGGCATTGTATTGGAGAAAGTATAGGTCGCTGATTCACTGGGAGGAGACTAGAGACAAAATGATTTTGGGCCCGGAGATTGTGAAAGAAACAGCAGAGAAGATTAAGGTGATTCATGATAATTTGATGGTTGGTCAGAGCCGACAGAAAAGCCATGCGGATAGGTAGAGGATAGAATTGAGTTTTGAGGTGGGAGATCCTGTGTTTCTTAGGGTGTCACCATCCAAGGGCACGTTCCGGTTTGGAGTGAAGGGGAAACTGAAGCCACGGTTCATTGGTCCTTTTGAGATTTTGTAAAGGATCGGGGAGGTAGCCTATAGGTTGGCGTTACCGCCTAATCTGGCGGGCATACATGATGTGTTTCATGTATCGATGCTTCAAAAGTACGTTTATGATCCAGCGCACGTGATTGACTACAGATCTTTGGCTATTGAAAAGGAATTGTCTTACATTGGGGAACCACTGCAAATTGTAGACCGAAAGGATCGAAAGTTGTGTACGAAGACCATCCCCCTGGTGAAAGTGCTTTGGAGAAATCATTCGCTGGAGGAGGCCCCTTGGGAATGCGAAGAAGAGATCTAAAGCAAGTATCCCCACTTATTCTCTTGAGGTATGTAGTTTATTTAATTTCGAGGACGAAATTTCTTTAAGTTGGGGAGGGTGTGTGGCCCCAGAACCGAAAAACATGAAAATTGGAAGTAATTAGAACAATGAGTATCATTAAGAGGTCAAACATGTAGTGAAAAATGATGGTTGAAAGTAAAAAGTTAAAAAAATATCTGAATTCAGCAAGCAGCCGTGTGGCGCCTACTGTGCGCCCGAGGCGCTGCAGCGAGCGCAAAATTCAATAGCTGCCCCGCTCGCCACGCACCCGCTGGGCGCTCAAGCGCGTTTGGCAGAATGTAGCCCACTCTCCGCGCGCCCGCTAGGTGCTCGAGCGCATTTAGTAGAATGTAGGTCGCTCGCCGCGCACTCGATACATGCTCGAGCACGGCCCCGACTTTTGCCACGTCTTGACTTCATTTTTGTTATAAAATGAAGGGGAAAAAGGAAAAGAGAGAGAGAGAAAGTAGGCCACGCACGAAGGAGAGGAAGAAGAGAAGAGGAGAAAAGGGGAATCACTTGTTCCAATCCACTGTCTCGAGCGCAGCCCTGACTTTTACCGTGTCCAAACTTTGTTTTTGTCATAAAATGAAGGGAAAAAAGGAAAAGGGAGAGAGAGAAAGCAGGCCACGCATGAAGGAGAGGAAGAAGAGGAAGAAGAGAAGAGGAGAAAAGGGGAATCACTTGTTCCAATCCATTCCTGGTAAAAATAATGGTAGATCGGGCCAAGGCAAGTATACTTCAGATGTTGTTTTTCATTTTTACTGTTTTCTCTTGCTTTAAAGTTGATGAAGATACTCTAAAATGATATTAATGCATGTTTAAAGTAAATGAAGTATGTTTCCTTCGATTGTTTGGTTAGATTTTGTGTTTACCGACGTTTATTGCAAGTTTTGGCTTCAATTTCATGTACATGCATGTAAATAGTGTTCGATTTGGTTTCGAAAGTATGTGTGAAACCCTAACTCAAAAATATTGGGAATTTTATGTTAAATTGCATGATTTAATGTATGAGTATGGATTTATGGAATTAATTTTATGAATAAGCACATGTTTAGTGATCGATTTGAGTCCGAAAGTTTTGGCGAAGCCCTAAATACGAAAATGAATGGGTTTTGATGATTTTTAACCGTAGCTCCTGTTAGATAAAAGTTTTTTTTTGGTAAGTAAGTTTAAATGAATTAAATGGAGATAAAAATTACAAAAATGATGTTCAACTCTAAGTGTTTTGCCAACTTAGACTTAGAACAACGAGCTAGGACATACCCCGAGCATCAACATGAACAAGATCATGAAAAGAGTAACTGAAACCTCACCAGGTGAGACTACCAATATAGACCATACAAATATAATAAATTAAAATATAAAAACTTAAATGCCACGTAAGTAGCATCAAAATGGGAACCTCCAACCACAACTACATATTTGTTCCAGGTAGCACATGAGTCAGCTTCCCGCACCAAATATGCCACCGTTTCAGTCGATGCAAGTTTTACCAGTCATTCTCAGCATCCACCATCACCAGCCAACCACACCAGCAGCCGGCTGATCCCCATAACAGTAGATGCTTAGCAACCAAGCATCAGCCAGCATCACAACAGACACCATATTCCATTGCCAGCTGCATCTAATGTAGCAACATATAAGCAGAGAGCACATAATGGGCTCAGCAGTAACAGATGAAACCAGCAGCATCTTAAGCCAATCCACCTTCAATACTAAGGAGGCATAGATAGCATCTTCACAAGAAAACCTCTTTGTCAATGGAACAGTCAATCTTCACATATACACAGTGAAAAAGTGACAGCCACATCATCACAGCAAACAAGCTCCATCACAATCCCGCTGCACCATACAACAATTTCAAGCAGAGAGCAACTGGCTTGTAGCCAGCCAAACTGCAGACAAAGGAACCAGATATATCAGCAGACAGAGGGCCATCCAAGCCGACCCAAAAGCCAACCATTTCAACAATACTGCCCATCTTCATAGCAGCATATGCATTTAATCCAAGACAAACCAGCAGACAGCATAGCCACAAACCTGCTGCATCATGGTAGAGTTTTCAACTCCACAGAAAAACCTTCATAAGCTGGCCTGTGGCCAGTCAAACTGCAGACACAAGGCGAGAATCAAGAAGCAGACAAGCTACACAGTACCAACAACAAACTGAGAGCCAGCCAAATCCGACCCAAAAGAGCAACAGCCACAAGAAGACAGCAGCAGCACCCAATATCTGCAGGCTAGATGAGATATCCAAGAGACCCGAAAGCTACCTGGCTCTTTTGACCAACACCAGCATAGCATTTTCCATACTTCAAACACAAGGGTCGTGGTATAGCAAAATCAGAGGCATGCAAGGCATCAAACAGACCATGAAACTCGTTGTAGTTGACCGCCCATTGTAGCAGCCGAACCAAGCAGCAGCACCAACACCCAGAGGCAAAATGTAGGGGATCAACCGAAAGCTAGCAGCGCGAATTCACCAATCATAGCCACTCAGCATAGCAACAAGAAAGAGATCAAACAACATGGGCATCAGACAAAGAAATTTAAAATCCAGTAGCGTCCGGCATCAATTTGGGACATAGCAATGGCACCAGCAAGGCAGATTAGCAATGAAGCAGCAAGGGACTCTTGGCAACAGCACATCAACAACCAGAACAGCCTTATCACTACCACCGCCTCAGCAGAACGATTGGTCTCCCAAACCAACTCACTACCAAATTTGCAACAGGAGAAACAAAGTATACCTCATCACGCCAGTATGAAGACACTAAACCTGACTGCATATTCTCATCAGCATCTCAATACTAGCGATTAAAAATGCAGCAGTAAATTTCAAGGGATAAACAGCTGTCTACAGCATCACATATCATCCGCACCAGCAGCAACAGAACACTATCCCAACACTGCACTTGCATCACAATGAAGAATAACACTACCAATCCACGATCAGCAATGGAGGCCATGAGAATATTTAAACCGAGGCTAACATACATAATATATGATGTTCAAAGCGATTGACATATCAGAGACAGCCAAGCATATGAAGGGCTCAACCATTTCAAAGCATTGTAATGCGACCACAGCAACAACTGAATCATAGATCACGCCCCCCGCCTTCAAGAAACTACTGTTGTTTTCAGGCCAGCAGAAGGATCATCTCATCAGCAGGAGGAGCTATGCATTCATGACCATCAAACATCATTCAGTAAACCAAGTGTAGAGGCAGCACCATCACCATGATATGGCATCAGACGGCATGGTTCACAACACCCAACTGCAGCTCAATAAACAAAGTGCACAACCACCAGCAACCAATAAACAGCAAATCATCACATTAAAGCCCCAGCACAATGGGATCCTAGGCTATTGCACTCAGATGCGAGATAGAGGGACATTAAGCTTTCCACAGCTTACATCCCAAGAGTTGTAACACCATCCATGGAACAGACTTGCAAATGTGCATTTTAAAAGGGAGCAAAAAAGGTTCACAAGCTAGCCCCCCCAGTAGCCTTCAGAAAGAGCGGTGAAGAGTAACCCGCAGAAAGTCATCAGCGAACAGATGATCCACATTGTGCCACAAGAGGAGAAGGAGCACCGAACAAAAGATAATAAATTTTTTTTTTGGGAACAACATCCCACAATGAGAAGGGTGGAAATCAAACTACGGCTTC
>JAODPA010039263.1:0-10600 GCA_025585075.1 Nepenthes mirabilis | reverse complement strand
GAAAATAAATCAATAATTAATATAAAATAAAATAAAGTCTCTCTAATATCTTTGGAATGTCTATTAAACCTCACGATGTGGCAGAGACTCAACCCCATCAAATAAAACTCGTGTCAACCTCCCAACCACAAGCTAAATAGTTGTGCAGTCCTCCACAATTGTAGATATGTGTGAGTAGTAGTTGAAATTTGACAACTCCAGCAACTTCTCCGGAGTGAGAGGACCTCGGGCCTGGTAATGATCAATCCTGCTGACACCGATAAAGTATAAAATGTTTGAATCTAGCTACTGTAGTGTCTCTCCAGCAATCCAAGTGTACTCAAAATCCGATCGTCTAACACAACGAATAAGGAAGCGTTGAACCTCTTCGTTTCTGGGAAACACAATTTGCTCATCTACAGTAGTATCAATTTTATTTTTGTGTGCTGGTAGGATTGATAATTGTATATGGGTGGATAATGCTTTAGTATTTGGTGCATCAAAAGTACTACAAATGAATCATTTGGTGGGTTAAAGTTACCTTTGTAAGCAATAAAGTCCTCAATATTAAAAGAATGATGAAAACTAAAGTGAGATAGAATATTAATAACATATACATTCAGTCTAGCCTGCTATAAAATTTCAAATGGACCAACACCATAGGCCTATAATTTTAAAACGGGCCCATTTGGATGCTGCTCTGGTCTAATCCGAACTATGACATAATCCCTGTTATTAAATTTAACATGTCTTTTATACACATCAATTTGAAGTTTATATAGTGCATTACTTACTTTTAATTATTTATTAATCTTGATAAGTAAGACATGAAGGTATTATGCAAAAGCTTTGATCAGCATGCACACACTAGCACGAGAAGACATCGGGATAAAGTCTAAAGGTCTCCTAGATTTGGAGCTATGCACAACCTCAAATAGGCTCACGTCTATTGACTTATTAAAAGTTATTATATGTAAACTGAGCTATGGGAAGAATCAAGTCCCAGTGCCAAAAATTTTCTTGAATCAACTATCTTAACAAGTTTTCTAAACTCTGATTAACAACTTTAATTTGACCATCTGTCTATAAGTTGTAGGCAGTGAAAAATTTCAATTTGTTGCCAATCATATATTATAGGATCCTCTAAAAATGACTAGTAAAACAAGCATATCTATCAGATTCAATAGTCACAGGAAGACCACATAACATGGCAATCTCATCAAAATAATGTCTAATAACCCAAAAAATATTAGAAGTTACACTAAAAGGATGAAGTGGGCTATTTTAGAAAAACAATCCACAACAATAAAAATAAAATCATACCTTTTAGGGGTTCGCGAGAGTCCTAACACAAAATTCATACTCACGTCTTGCCAAGAACAATTGGGTATAGGCACATGGCTATAGAGGCCAATGTTACTTCTTATATTTTGCTAGTTGACATGTTCGACAAATACTATTTTAACCACATCTTTCTTCAAACTAGGTTACTAAAACTATCGCTCAACCTCCTCTATTGTCTCATCATATCCAAAATGGTCAATTAGGCAACCTACATGAATCTCCTAAACTATGAAATCTCAAATACATGTCATAAGGACGTGAAGTCTATTGGTTCAAAACAAATACCTATCTTGAACGGGAAAATTATTTGTGGTGTCCAACTGTTGGTTCTATAAAACTAGAAAGATTTTACTAAAATAAGGATAAGGCTCGTATTCTTCCTTGAGTCTTTCAAATCTAACAACTTTAATTTGAACAACAGATAACAAGGATACTAAATGGCTCAAGGCATTTGCTACTTGGTTCTCAACTCCTTTCTAATGTTTTAAAACGAAAGAATAGACTTATAAATATTCAATCTAATGACCATGCTAATAATTCAAATTCCGTGGGGAGCTATGAAAACAGAGAGTCTCACGGCCAAAATAAATGACGAACACCTCGGATAACAAGTAATGGCGCCAATAACATAACGCATATATAATTGTATATAACTCCTTATCATAAATAGAGTACTATTACTTGGTATCATTCAACTTTTTAATACAGTAGGCAACAGGACATCATTCTTGGCTAAAAACTCCCCTATTCCTATACCTGATGCATAACACTCTGCCTCAAACCTCTTAGAGAAGACAAGGAGCTGCATATTCTAGCAATCAACAGATTCTAATGTGTTCTTGTTTGCAACTTTGCAAAATTACAACTTCAGAGAAGTACGTGTCTATTGGTTCAGTTCTCAGATCAAAAGCAGCAGATTTTGAGTTTGCAAAAGTTACAGCTGAAAATTACCACTGTTTGTAGAAACATTTTCCCAGAAAATAAAAATATATCGAGAAGTATTCAAATCTATCTTTCTCCAACTTTGAACTATGTTTCCAAAAACGTAGAAAATCTATCTTTCTAAATCTAGCTTATGCATCAATCTTTTGAAAATTTGTGATCAGAAAAACCCTTTTTTATGAATTGATAACAATGATAATATCAATTTATGCCAAATTGGAAGGACTGTTTACAACAAAAATGAGAATCTGATTTGATATCATAATCAATTTTATTTGCATTTTTGATATATTTTTCATTAAAATTACCTATTCCTCACTTCTCTCATTCAAAATCATACATAAGACTTTCAACTTGTAATTTTATATAAATTTTCATTCATTATATATCAGTTATTTACATTTAATATTGTCATCAACATTTAGGTCACCAACGTTTTCAAGAGCTTAAGAAATTCATCATTTGTGAATCACAAAATTGCACTAATTACATTGTTAATAATTTAACTAATCATTGTCATTAAGATTCATGTGTCATTAATAGTTATATTTGACTTACTAGCAATTGATTACGATAGGTAAGACTATAAATGAATTGGATACTACTTAAAACAACTCACTAATTTGGTGATATTAGAATTAGATCCAAGATTGCCTCAATAACTTTATGAAATAAGCTTGAATGAATTGAACTAAAGGATTTTCAAAAAGATATTGCCAATTTAGTCTGGTAATCAATTTATCATAAATGAATTTACTAAATAATGTCTAGTTTTGAACTTGCTCTTCCTCTAAACAAGCTCAAAAAATAGGCTTGACTCAGCTTGTTAACTCTCTCGAGTCGAGCACAAACAACCCTTAAAACTGAAATTTTCTAACTGATATAGAAGTGATTTGGTTTTAGTTACCAAACATCGATAGGTCGATGCATTAATAATAAGCAATGATAAAACTATCGGTACCAGTACTGATAGTAGCCAGATTAGTATTGATCATAATAGACGACATGTATTAGTGTCAAAAGCAATTTCTTTTTTCGAAGAACAAAAGAAATAGAAGGACAATATCAACTAATATATTTGCTAGTATTTTGAATATCAGGTCATATATAGCTGATATGCAACATATCATAATTGTATTATTGTAGTATCAAAATATAGATATCAGGGGGTTGACACTGATATATATGAGCTGATAGTTTATTCCATTTTAATAAGTAATGAGCATTGCCTTCTGAAAATCGACTTGTTTCAAACATAAACATGAATATGTTTTCAAATATGGGCTGATAGTTTATTCCATTTTAATAAGTAATGAGCATTGCCTTCTCAAATTGTCTGGTTTCAAACATAAAGATGAATATGTTTTCCAACAAAATGTATTAAAAAGTGAAAGGACAAGAAAAAAGAAGAAAAAGAAACGGAAACCTACGAACAGAAAGCACAAAATAAATTAAAAAATTTTAATCTGTAACATTAACAGAAACAGGCACTGACCTCACTTGGCTGTGTATGAGCCAGAATGGCTGTCAACGGATCATCTCTCTTTAGCCTACTCTCTTCATTTGGCATAATGGCATCCTTCAATGGACACTCACGATCACCACTTTGGTGCCCATAATTTCCACATCTGACACATTTAACATTACGCACTTCTACAGCAAATGGCTTAACCCTTGCAGGAGCACCTGTCTCCAACCTGGACTCATAAATTGCATCGTTATGACATAAACCACAAGCATATGAGCATTTACCAACACAAGAATGATTCATTAAATATACAACTTATAGACTACCGCAAAAAACCAGCATCCAAGAAAACTGACAGATTCAGCAATCTGCCTTGAAACTTTTTGTATACCCTCACACAACCCTTTCTTCTGCCAATATGCCTACTCCACACATGCATGCAAGAGACAGCTAGACAAAGAGACTTATAACATCTGATTATATGAAAAACATAATAAAAGAAACACAAATGAAGCTGTCTCTCTCTCTCTCTCTCTAGCATTCAAGTCTTGCCACATTAACAGAAAATGGTGACATCATGCAGTACAGGGTGGACAGAGGTCCACGTGATGTACCCAGACTCTCTCGGTTCAAAATATTGAAAAGAAAAGATCATTTTGCAGAGAATGAATTCTTGGAGGCAGTCTTTTCACAGCCTGAAAAATTCAATGTAATTTTGACAAAAACATATCGCATTACTTAAGGTTTGAGTCATGAAAACGGCTCCTGAATAATGCAAAGTAAGAACTACATATTATAGACCCAAAAAGTAGTTTGACCATTCCTTGGACCCCACATAGTTGGTGCTCCGTACACCAAGCTGTTCATTTGTTTGATGTTAGGAATGGAATTGAAATGGTCTTCCTTTCAAGATTTTGTTCAGGCAGTATGATCTTAATCTTGAATGGTGATCTAATTTAAAAATCACTACCAGTTTCTTAAGCATAATAAGGTAATTTATCCAAGTTCCACAGAGGACCCAGGACTAGAAAATGAATCATACTCTCACCGTGTTCCAGAAAAACACAGAGGAGAATCAGACACCCATTTAATAGTTGATGGAGACTTCACCAAAGATGTAGAATCCAAAACATCCTTGGATTACTTGGCCTTCTAAATTATGATAAATATACAATCCACAGAGGGGCATTCTTTGAAAGGAAATCTTGCTCCAATGAGTCAGGCATAGACCTTACTTGAAAAGCCAACTAAGATATAGGCCTTCCTTAAATAGCCATATAACGCATAGGACTGTTCCCATTGTTAGAGAAGAACTATTTCCATGCATATTTTTTTCTGCTTCACTCCAATCCGTTGAGGAAAGTTAATTCTACTAACATTACAATTGTTTCAAGGATGAATTTCCCTTCGACAGTGAGTGACTACAAGGTTATCTCATGCTTTTATATTCACAACCAATCCATCTCTAAGATTTCATTCTAAGGGTTCAAGATGTTTAGGGACTTGAGAGGCTTTAACGTCACATACACACAAACGCAAGCATACGCACATGCGCACAAAAAGAGAGAGAGAGAGAGGGAGGGAGAGAGAAATAAACATAATGTCTTCTACACACACACAAAGACAGACAGACAGACACACAAACACAGATCAACATAATGTCATCTTGAGAGGGACTATTTGCTATACCATAGGTGGGCATCGACAAGTAATTTGATGCTCAGTATGGGGGTTCATTAGGCAGATAATGAGTGGGTTGGTTTGCCAAATTTGTGAAATGGGTGATGATTTGTATTGCTACACCTAAATTCTGCATATTCCCAATGATAACCCTTAATACTTTTTTCTTCTCTGCTAAGAGGGACTTAAGGCAAGAAGGGGCCACCCTCCTTCACCTTTTTATTTCAGGCTGGATTATTTAGAAAGCTTAAAGCTTTGGAGCACAACCCAGATTACAGTCATCATCTGAAATGATCAAGCCGATCACTACTAACTTGATATTTGCTGATCACTAAGCATTATTTTCTTGAGGTGTTTGGTCATTGTGGCCATGCTGCTTGAGCGTTTTCAGCTCCTTTGCAGAGGTATTTAGTCTCTTGGCTATACGGCTAATATCCATTTGTGCTTTGGCAAAATTTGTGCACCCAACAAATCGATCGCAAAATATGGCCAATAGTACATTGCTTGTAAAATATGGTGGCTTACCACGGTTCAAGAAGACTCAAGATTTTGGTCAGTCTGATGATAACAAACATATTTATAATTGATAATAATTTTAATAAATCAAATATATTTGAATTTGGAACTTAAAAAATTCCATGTAAAAATGATTTCATTGTACAAATGCAAATAATTCAATGAAGTTGAGATTTATACATATTACGGAATTAATTCAGCTCAAGTTTTTAGAGAGATCTTAAGATCTGAAAAAAAATATTTCTTACACTACACATCATAAGGTTTTCGTGGATACATCATGCGAAAAATTTACACTTATATACTAGGAATAATAATTCTTCAAAGTTGGATAATTTGCAAAAATAGATGCTAGAAACTTAAACAAATAGTACTGCAGTAATTTACATATATCTTAATGAATAAAATTGATTTGAATTTGATTCAAATTTCAAATTAGAGTAGACTTGACAGGCTTTTCAGAAATATATAATTGTCATCTATTTGATAAGATTTGTTAAATACTGCAAACACGTTCTATCAGAATAATAAATATAATCTGACACAGTTATAGTTTCTGAATTTTATCTCTCAAATGATAATATATATGAAATTGATTTGTTGCAATATGAAACTACAAAGAATGATGATGCTTCAGGAATTTTTATAGATTTTTTAAAACTCGAGAATATCTACTTTTAGAATTTTTAATGTAACAGCTTAATTCTGAGATGCCCATCTATACCAACAGATGCCGGACTCTTTTTTTTATATAAGATTTATTCTTCACACATGGAGATAGCTTGCTTTCACTTGAAAAAAAATCAAAGTATACATTGAGAAATATTAGTCTTTTCTTGAGCAGAAGATTTTCATATATTTGTTGAGAGAAATTTGTAATTCAATTGCTTACATTTTCTTTGAGAGAAACTTTTGTAATCAAATTTTGTTGAAGTGAAACAAAGAAGGTATCATTCTTGAGAAAAATCTTCATAGTTCGAGTATTAATTGGTATTTTGAGATTTGATGTCCACCCAATAATTAGTGGTTTAGAAATCTCAATCATGGCATATGGACAAGATGTAAGCACTACTGAACCAATACAAATACATTGTCAAATATGTATTTTTTTCAACTCTATTTATTTGCCACATTTTATTTAACTTTGCATATCACATATTTGAACAAAATGAAATTATTAAAATTGATAACAGTCAAATTCACCTTTCTCTTATGTTGATTATTGGAACAACAATTATCTGTCTAATAGATTTCATTACCATGGTAGCACCGTAGCAGGCATCAGTAAATCAATTTGCTATATTCAGTCTGCATGTACTTTGGACTAATCCTTTTTTTCTTCCAAAGAATGTCCTCAAAGAATGATGCCAAGTGTAAAAGATTTGTAAGGTTAATGCAATTCAAATGACAGTAAGACCTGGAAATTAGTAGCTATTATCCAGCATCAATGCAGTATTATACTTAACAAGGATAGCCTTTGGACCAAGCTGGTTCATCCAATCTATGAGATAAAAAAGTCTTCTTGGGCAGCTGATCTATCTGCTAGTGATGCTTCGATCTGGAATAAGCTCATAAAACTTTTAAGCTAATATCCACCTGAGCTCTACTAAGGAAATCAATCCCTTGTCACGTAGCTTGTCTAATGTGGGTATGGGGTTCTGTTTTTCAAGGAATACAAGGCTCAGAGGAATAGGCAACAAATGATTGATTAGAATAATATTGTTTCAAAAAAGGTTAATGTACCAAATACCCAGAGTGCCTTTGTCACATGGATCGATTATTGAGGTATCACATTATTTCTTAAAATAGGTGCATCTTTTGTGTGAGGCAGAATCTTATACAAACTGTTCTTCAAATGGTCCCCAATCTCCTGTGGCAGTGTGTTTGGCTTGGTGGGTGTTCAAAGGCATTCTAACGGAAGATTTAGGAACTGCAACTGATTGATGTCCACCGGAAAACTTCTGCTGATGTAATGTAACCTAAATAATTCTGGTGCAAACCTCATCAAGAGAACCACATCTAATGGAAAAATAGACTGTTCCAGTAAAAAAGCAGAACTTTTGAGATTGCTAAGCTATAACTAAAGCTGACAAGCACAGCTCTAGGGCTGTTACTAGTTGTCAATGCAGATTAGACCAGTTTTAGGTGTGCTTTATGTTCTGTTGTATTGCATGTCAGACAGTTTTGGCCATTTTGCCATTTTGGTTCCCTAAATCCCTCCCTAGGCTGTTTTTTTATGGCAATATGCCATAGTAGATGGCAGGTTTAAGGACATCACAGGTGCTAGATAATTAAGAGCTGCTGGCCAAAGTTGGAAACAAAGTTATGGGGGAACTAGAGGAAATGATATTAAAGGGCAAAGTTACTTGAACTGATAACATTAATTTTTCTAATCACAATACCTGAGCTTACAATTGCATTACCATACAACCCAATTTAATTTAAGGAATAGACGACATATCTATACCAATTCATCATTATTTTGGTAACATCAATTCACCCACTAGTCAGTCATCCAAGTAGTAGGCAAATCCAAAGAACTAATGCAAGCAAATTCTCTTATGAGTTAGGAAGGATGCCAGATGAGCTTCAGGCACCTATTTGAAAAGGTTTCAAGAAGTGGAAGGAATGATAGAGAACTTATGAGACTCCAAAAATCGAGTATCCTAATAAAGGCCTAGTGTTCAAGTGTTGTGGGTTTTGGATTGTGGGTTGGTCAATTTCTTTGTATTGTGCTTCATCGGATGTTTGCCTTACTAGATTGTTTTTTTTTTTTTTTTGGGGGTACTTGGTGACACACCTTGGGGTCAGTATTAATATATAAGCTATTTCACATTCAACGAGTTACACAAAACAAAAGCGATATATAGGTACCTTGGTGCATTCTTAAGTACTTTAAATTCTTCTTCAGTGGGTAAAGGGCGACCAAACACATCTTTTGGCCTAGGCTGCTTCTTCTCTTCTCTCACGGGTGGTGGAGTCCCTTGACAACTACAACAAAACCATTCAAGCATTACTTCAATGCATCCACCAAATGAATATTTTATTTCTCATAAGCAGTTATTAATACGTCAAAGACGAAGGCCCTTCCGTGGAGTTGCTTTGATCAAGCCTCTTCCTCTCATCAGCAATCTCTGCTGCTTTGGCGCTCTCAGCGTTATAACCAGGTGGGCGCACATACATAAAGCTCACAGCTTGCATCATCTCCACCTTTAAACCAAATTAACAATCGTAAATTGAATTGCACAACCTGTAAACTAATTTAAATACATCAATTGCTGGATATTAGAAAGACAAAAAGGTTGAAGTACACAAGGTTTACATCTAAATCCATCCAATATTCCTGTGCAATAAAAGAATAAAATAGTGACAAAGTTGCCTTTGATATACAAAAGATAAACAAATTTACCTTTTCTTTCTCTTTCTTCGAGATAAGAGCAGTCTGACGGAAGAATTCTTGCTCCTGAGCATACTGGGCAAAGCGATTAGCGAACAAGGTTAGAGAGGGTGATCGAGAGCGATCGAGCAACAGAAGGAGGGAGAGATGGATATGAACCTCACGGGCGACTTCTTCACCACGGCGGAGGCGAGTGGCGTGTGTTTGCTCGGCGATCCACTTCCTGCGTTGGTTAGGATAAGAGAGTGGGTGCCAAGGCTTTTGGTTGAGGTAAGAATGGCTCCAAGCAGTGCCTGCTTTGGTCTTGTAATCTACCTCTCCACCTTTATCGGAGAACCTCTTGCTCAGCCTTATTCCTCCGTCCTCTTCCTCCATTTTTGGCCAATTTCCTCTCTCTCTCTCTCTCTCTGGTTGTCTTTCCCAATAACCTGATCGTGTGCGCGATGGAGCTTATTCCAAACCACGAAAATATTAGGAGTAATTTTATTTCTGATTTTTCGTCCCCTTTAAAGGGTTTTTACTTTTTAATTTTTCTCAATCTTTCCTCAAATTTTATCATGGTATATTTTTCACTTGATACTTAGCTTAATAAAGATTCAACCTGGGCAACTATTATTCGCGCAGGACCAAGGTAAGAATTAAAGAATCAATATTTTATCCCTTATAATAAAAATAGGAGGCCAAAGTGCCAATAAATTTGTACTATTATGACTTATTAAAAACTAAAATTCGTGAATAGTAAATAGGAAAACCTAATAATAAATAATACGAGGCCTATTGAATAATTTGTGTTTGATATAAATAAGCAGAAGATGAATTTGAAAGACGGCTCTAAAACCCTTAATTGAGAGAAATAAAGAAAAATTTTAGAATGATAAACTTTATACTTAGAATGGTCCTTTAAAAAGATTGTGGCTATTTATTTGGATGAAAAAAATGGATCATGACTGAAACAATGTGGGTGTCTAGAGAAGAATGGGTAGAGTTTCTCTTAAAATTGTATCAACGGTCTACCATAAAACTTAATAACCTAAGTAGGTAGAAATTAGTATTTGAGGAGAAGTGATTTTTATGAATATCTTTCTCTTCATTTAAAAAAGGCTTAGGTATTCTATGGAGTCGAACATTATAATATTAGAGTACTATGATTGTGGATTTAAATCTAGAGGGAATAGCGACCAGAGTTATAGTGTCCTTTATAATTAAACCTCATGATCTATTATGTAAAATTATTACTTTCTTTATTATTCTTTGATTGTTTTATTATGTAAACA
>JAODPA010039252.1:0-12087 GCA_025585075.1 Nepenthes mirabilis | reverse complement strand
TATTATATTTGTCCTTTTTTTTAGATTTGCTTATAGCTATTTCAATTGTTTAAAATTTTATAGTTCGTTTTTTATATCACATTACCGTTTGTTTCTCATGGGTGCTTAGTAGATGTCTCCAAAATAATTTTTATGATTTTATTTCATAAATCATCTCTGTAATCGGATTGAATAATCTATATAAAAGCTGCTATTAAAATTATGATCTTTACATTCATCAAGCTTTTTTATAGGTGATAATGATGTTGTATAATATTCTCGTATTATATCCACCCTTAATTGCAGTCTCTAGAAGGTTTCAAATGATATTAAACTAGGAAAACTATTTCTACGGACAAGCATATTAGTTAATTTGGCAATAGTTATTGCTCATCGAGATGAAGAACTTTGGGGCAATGACACAAAACAATTCAAGCCGAAAAGGTTCTTTGATGGGATTTCCAAGGCAATAGAAGGGGACAACTCTTTTTTCCCTATTTGGCTGGGCCAAAGAATATGCATTGGGCAAAGCTTTGTGATGGGAGTAAAAATGGCCATGGCAATGATCTTGTTGTGCTTCGCTTTTGAGCTTTCACTATCGTATGCCCATGCCTCCGACGACCATTATAATGCTTCAACTACAATTTAGTACATATGTCATATTACACTTGATTTGAGCTTGTGTTTAGATACATCACATATGTTATATTCCTCGATCTTGAGTTTTCACTAATGCTGTTTTTTTTTAGTGGATAGAATTGAATTTAAATCATTCATAGACAGTCCATTGATATTTTATATAAATAGATCGATTTTGTTTAGATAATATTACATTTTTCAACCAATAACCAAATCAAAAAAAATTATTTTGGATTAAAATAAATAGACTATGGTCAATCCATACACTTACCGAATAGCTGTTGTCACTACCACCATCGAATCTTTCACCCATGTAGCACTCATCTAAGCACAATAAAAGTATATTGACATTATTTTTTTATTTATTCTTGTTAAACTTTGAATCTTAAATCTAGATTCAAGATTTAAATCTAACGGCATTTAGTTATGAGAATAGAATTAGATGAAAATGAAATAAATATCATATAAGAATAAGGTGAGAATAAGTATTATATTAATTAGTTATTAATACGTCTTGAATCCAAATTTAAATAGATTCGGGTCAAGTAGTCCATCGTATTTTAATCTCTATTCGCTAAGTTTTGGGTTCTGCACACTACAATTTTATACAATAGGTCAGGTAACTGTAGGTTCTGATCCCACCGAAAACATTCCAATGCTCAAATTAGTAATCGGCCTTCTAAAACTAGAATGTAGATGCAATAAATGTAAAAATAGATGCAGTGAGTGTGTTTGTAATTGAGAGTGCACTCACAGGAAAAGTGGCTTTGTAATTGTTCATGAGGAGTAATTTCTCTAAGTACTGAATTCGATGAAAACTACTAATAGAGAGAGAGTGAGCATAGGATGCTCGAAAGAGTATGAGAGTTTCTGAAAACTTTGTAATTGCTCGAGAGCTTTTGTGGGTAAAAAAGCGTACCTAAAAGCATCAGCTCCCATGGAATTTATAGCCATGGCCACGGGCTGCTTTCCTTATTCAGAGAGGTTTGATACTCGCACTCTAATGGAGATCAATGCTTTTCTTGTGTAGGCGTGAGCACCTTTCTGCCTGTAATGATCAAAGAGGCTGATCTCATTCATTCTGTGTTTTGTAACCATTAGGGTCTTCAATAGATAATGCATAAATTTTGGCGCCTTCCTCTCGGGATGTGCTTTGATTATAGATGTGACCATTACAGTGAAAATTGCCTTCTTTAATGATGCGAAAAATTATGGCAGATAACCATTGTAGCTTGAGGATGGATACGTGGGCCAATCTAGGCTTTGGCCGCATGCGTCTTGCGCCTTAGCCGATCTACGAGCTGCCTTTTCGATTAATAGAAGTGTTGACCTTCTTGAGTTCAAATGGGCTGTCTTGATCTTGTGCCTCTACTGGCTCACTTACCTTTTGTCTGATTAATGGCAGCGTTGATCATCAATGCAGAAATAGACCGCTGAGGATTCGGGCCGCTTCATCCTTCGTGGGCAAGTCGGTTACTGCTTTTCCCCTCAGTAGCCCTCAATGTTCGTGGCTTGGGACTCCGACCTCCTGCATGTTCATAATGGGATGCTCCCGACTGAGCAACTTGCCCAAGATAGTTTGGTGAGAAAACTAGCAATGGCTATTAGTCTTCTGATTGCATTGTCTGCGAAGGCTGACCGTTAGGTCGAGATTCGAAGAACAAATCTATAGGAACTGTTGGCCGGATTTGTTGACCGTCCCAACTAGCATCCGAAGAACTAGCTGGAGCGAGTGTTGACCGGATCCGTTGACCGTCCTAGTTTAAATCTGGCAAATTTGCAGGAGAGAGCGTTAACCAAATTCATAAACCATCCTAGTCTGAATTCAAAGAATGGGCTGAAGGAAACGTTGACCGGTTTCGTTGACCATCCTGATAAGAATCCGGAGAACTGGCCGAAGGGAGTATTGACCGGATTCGTTGACCGTTATGGTTAGAATCCTGCGAACTAAGCAGGAAGAGGAGTATCGACCGAATTCGTTGACCCTCAAGGTAAGATTCTGGGGAACTTGTGGGGATTGAATCGACGCGCCATCATGCCACCGGACTGCCAGTTTAAAAGTTTGCCACACGTCAACATACAGTGAATTTATGATCCCGATAATTAAGTTATCAGAAGATCTGATTCGACTAAGTCCTCTCCGGAGGTGACACATGTCAGTGATGATGGGCGCACCTTTTCGATACGTTGCCCTTCTCCAACGGCTGCATTCCTTTATAATCGGTGCATCTGTTCAAATTTTTGACGCTTTTCTTCTGAAATTTTCTAAATATTTTATTGCTCTTCTTGCTTCCGTTTCCATGGATCCTTCCGTTCATGAGATTGCTTCCGTGATTACTCCTGGTGAGGTGAGTGAGTTATATGTTGAGTTTAACATCCCATGGAAGATCGTGTTCAAGATGCCTAGTGAGTACTACGGGGCCTGCTTCCCTCATAGGGGTTACATTGTTATATATGAGACCCACCTAAAGAGTGGGCTATACCTCATTGTGCCAGAGGAGTTGCTCGCCATCTTTACAACGCTCAGAGTTCCTATTGCATGGCTCCATGCCAATGCCATGCGGTACCTCTATTCGCTGTACATCTTCCTCCGTCACCATTCACGGATACTGACAGTGGAGGTAGTTAGGGCGATATTTTGATTCACTTAGAGTGGGGATTGGATCTCCTTATCCCCCAGAGATCTTCATATCAGTGATGCCATATACGATTCCTTGAAGAACCAGAAGAACCGCTTCTTCTTTGTACACGTTGAGGACACATGGCCCTTTTCCCGAGATTGGGGCAAAGTTCCCGGTGCTCTTATCAGAATGCCCAAGAAAGAGGAGGTGGCTATTGTGGAGCCATTGTTGCGGCTAGTGAGGGACTATCTCTCCAAGTTTAGGAGAAATCACCTGGTTTCTAGCGAGGAAGTCAAGAAAGCTCGCTGGAGATGTCCTTCTCTGTTCCAAAAGGTCAGATCACCACTGTCGGCGGCCTCACAGCACAAGAGGAAAGCCAGTGTTATTACCATTGATGCGGTGGGTGCACTTTCCACAAGTGATGCTCTGAGAAATCCAAGGCAAAAGAGGGCCACAACGACAGTGCCTTCTTCGTCATCTTTCACAGGACCAGACTATATAGCAACCGGGTGACTCGCTAGAACCGGAGAGTGCTTCATAGTAGAGGCTACTGTGGAAGAGTACGAGGCCATACTGTGCACTGCTGCAAGTGGCGTTGCTACTGCGCTATCTAAGCAGGAGGACTTGGCGGCGCCGTTAGAGCCACGAGCAGAGCTACCAGCTGAGCCAGCCATTGAGTCGTCTTCTACGCCTGATGAGCCATCTGCCGGAGAGCTTTTTGAGATGGCTGACATCTGTGTTGAGTTGGCGGAGGAGATTGCTGTTGAGACCTCAACGGAACATGCGAAGGAGGCTGCCGCTCTAAGTCCTCCACCATCTTGCCCAAGGTCGCGGAGTAGACCAATAAGGAAGCAGCGAAAAGTCTAGCTAGTAACTTTTTAAAACTTCCCTTCTGTTCTTCCTCTGCTATTGTTGCTTAACTTCTTTGATTTCTGGTAGGAGGTAAGATTCTGGCTGCAGTGAGTAAGGCATTGCATCAACAGGACACAGTGGTCTTGGACCCTGAAGAGGAGATCACTTAGTTCGAGGAGGAGATGGACCTACTGAGGGCCGAGCACCTGGAGAAGGCCGCTCTCCAGTCGGAGTTGTCTGAATTGAAAGCAAAAACTACGAGACTGGAAGAGGAGGCAGCCCAGGCGGTGGGGCATACTGATGAGCTTCTGAAAAAGATATCTTCGTTAAAGAATGAGCTATCTACTTATATACATCCACATGAGGTTTCTCAGGCGCTGTGGACACGAATATGGGAAAGTATCAACATTAGTCACCGTATTACCCGGCAGGTTGACCCCAATTTTTCCATTAGAGTCCTTGACCCAATGAACCGTACTGCCAGGCGACGTGAGAGCCTTGTTATCTAGCCTCGAAGTGAATAGGGACCTCTTCCGCCTCCTCCTATGAACTCCGATTCTTAGTAGAGATTTTGTATCCCTTACTTTTTTTTATTTTTGGGTGTAATTGTAAATACAGTTTTGTCATTAATAAAACAATCATTTTATTGACATATTACATTCCATGACATTGCTTTCATTATCTGTCCCTTAAGTTACTTGTTCTTGGTATTAGCTGGCCTGTTTGGTGTACATTGTACAAGTTGGCTGTCTGTCTCGCAACATTGGAGACGTTTGTTGTGTTCTCAAATGTATATAAGTCCTCGAAGAGACATCAAGGTGAATCATGATGTCGTACAAAGCCAATTTTATACTCGAGCGTGAGTTGAGGCTTGGGTGGCACTGCCGATGTATGATCTTAGGCGGCTAGTTCTTGGGCGAAGCACTTTGCTCCTGAGGTGTTAACCGTCATAGACTGACAGCACTAACTCCTATTAGAGGAGGTCGTCACGCATGCCATTTAATCCCCTTAAGGTTTGGAATTATACTGCAAATGGGCTACTTGGATGATCAAGATTTAATTCGATCGCTTATAAGCCGCCTGAATGATCAGGGTTTAATTTGATCGCTTATGAGCAACCTCGATTACCAGAATTTAATTCGACCAATTACGGGTTCTTTGGATGACCAAGATTTAATTCGACCACTTACGGGCTGCCTAGATGATCAGTGTTTAATTCAACTGCTTATAGGCCACCTAGATTATCAGGGTTTAATTACGAACAGGTAAAAACCCATCTGACTTAATGGTAGTTTAGATCATTTATTTAGTATAACCTGCAAGCAAGCATTCACATGGAAAAGAAAAAGAAAGAAAATAGATACAAGACACAATACAAATAGAAAAGAATTTTCTTTTATAAATGACAATATATGTTACAAGCATGCTCATGTCCTACAGATGACCTACATGGGTCTTCATTGAAAGTAGCATTTTAGGTGCTCCGCGTTTCATGTCTGTGGGACCAACTTACCATTTTGGGTTTGAAGTTTGTAAATTTCATTCCGCAAAACGGTTGATACTAGAAACAGGCCTTCCCAATTCGAAGAAAGTTTGTTCCAGTTGGTGGTCTTTCCTATAACCTCTGTACTTTGTAAGACTAGGTCTCCAATTTTAAATTTCCGCGTTTTTACTTTCTTATTGTAATAGCGGACGACTCGTTGCTGGTAGGCTGCTGTCTGCATCCTGGCTATGTCACGAGCTTCTTCCAATAGATCTAGGTGTTTCCTAATCTTTTAGGAGTTACGAAGTGGATCGAAGACTTTGACCCTAAGACTTGGGAGCCCAATCTCAACCAGAATTACCACTTTATTCCCATAGTAGAGATTGAAGGGTGTTTTGTGAGTTGATTTCTTTGAAGTCGTCTAATTTGACCATAGGACTGAGGGTAGCTTGCAACCCAGGAGACCCCTGTATCCTCCAGTTTAGTCTTCAGACCGTGGAGTAGCGTGTGATTAATAACCTCCACCTACTCATTCACCTGGTGATATGCTATCGAAGTATGGACCAATCTAATGCCAAGACTGGTGCAATACTTAGTGAAGCGCTTTTTTGAGAATTGGCTTTCATTGTTGGCCACGATGACCTCGAAAATCACAAATATGTTCACTATGCTCTAGTGGATGAAGTCCAAGGCATTGCAATCGGTGATCTTAGCCAGTAGGGCGGTTCTAACCCATTTGGTTAAGTAGTTTATACCCGCAATGATGAACTTCCTTTACCTGGTCACGATGAGAAACGGGCCGAGGATATCGATCCCTATTGCACGAAAGGCCAAGGAGCTTAGAGGGATATCAACTTCAGGGCGGCTGGTGGTGAAGATTGCCACTGAGTTGGCAATTCTCACACTTCTTCACAAACTCTAGGGTGTCCTTTTTCATTATAAGCCAATAATATCTCTGGCGTATGATTTTGAATACTAAGTTCTTGCCACCGATGTGTGACCCACATATCTCAAGGTGGAATTCGCTCAAGGCGTAGTTGGCCTCCTCGGAAGTAGGACACCAAATGTACGGGTTCGAGTATCTACGGCGATAGAGTCGTCTGTCGACTATGGTATACCAGCCGGCCGTATTTTTGATTCGTTTGGCCTCATCCATATTCTATGGTAGTGCTTTGTCCACCAAGTACCTCCAGTAAGGTGTTATTCAGTTTTTGATGTCGGAGACTAGCATTGCTTCCTGTTCTTCATTGTTGGGAATGCTCAAAACTTTACTCATATCTCTCGAGTATTGTTCTGGATTTTCGACCATCACTGCTCTAACAAGTTGGTTGGCCTTCTAGTCCTCAATTCTAAGGACGTGGACTAGGTTTAGCTTGTCAAATCTCCAGATCACATCCTTTACCTTGGCCAGGTATTTGGCCAAGAGAAGGTTGCACACCTCGAAGCTCCCATTAATTTGGTTAACGACTAGCTTTGAGTCGTTGTAGACGATCATCACCTAACTGAGCACTCTTTGGCTAGTCGTAATTCGGCTAATAGGATTTCATACTCAGCAACGTTATTGGTAGTCGAAAAATTGAGTCTAAGGAAATACTTTACCTCAAACCCGTATAGGATCCTTAGAATCACTCTGGCACAGTTGCTGGAGTTCATAGAAAAACCATCTACATTGAGAACCTATTTTGGCTCTTCTGAGTGGTGACCCGCATCCTCAATAGGATGCTCATAGACGTTTGGGGTCATGGTTTCGACGATGAAGTCTGCCAGGGCCTTCCCCTTAATGGCTGTCCTGGACCGAAATTCAATGTCGAACTCTTCCAACTCGATATCCCACTTAACCAACCGTTTGAAAATGTCAGGTTTCTGGATGATACCCTTCAATGGCCGGTCGGTCTGGACGACCACGCTATGAGTCTGAAAATATGATCTCAGCTTCTAGCCTGAGAAGACAAGTGCCAAAGCGAGCTTCTCAACGCACGAGTAGCGTGTCTCTAAGCTGATCAACGTCTTGCTCACATAGTAGACCGGGGGTTAAGAGTCAGAGTTCTAGCGTAGGAGAATAAAGCTAAGAGCCACCTCTAATACTGCCAAATAGAGGTATAGCTCTTCTCCGCCCCTGGATGACGTTAGAAACAATGGATTGGCCAAGTACTATTTCTACTCATCGAAGGCTGCCCGACACTCAACAGTCTACTGAAAATTGTTTGTTTTAGTCTCCCTCAGAGCCTTGAAAAAAAGCTGACACTTATCCCTCAACTTTGCAAAAAAGCGAGACAGTGCTGTCAGTCGTCCAGTTGGTCTCTGGACATCTTTAACGCTCCACAACGGAGACATGTCCGTGAGGGCCTTGATCATCTCTGAGTTTGCTTTGATCCCTCACTGAAAGAAGATGAAACCTAAGAACTTTCCTAAGGACACTCCGAAGACACACTTTCAATCGGTGTGTGCGGAGTACCTTAAAGGACTTAGCTAGATCACGTATATCGTCACTAGTGATCTTACTCTTGACGAACATATTATCGACATACACTTCCATATTATTGCCGATCTACTTCTTGAATATCTTGTTCATGAACCTTTGATAAGTGGCACCTATATTCTTTAGATCGAAAGGCATGATCTTATAATAGTAGGTTCTTTGGTCGGTCATGAATGATGTGTGCTCCTGATTCTCTGGGCTCATCGGGATCAGGTTGTAGGCTGAGTACGCGTCCATGAGGCTTAGTACCTTGTGTCCAGAAATCGAGTCGACCAACAAGTCGATCTTGGCAAAGGGAAGCTGTCTTTTGGGCAGGCTTTATTAATGTCGGTGAAGTCGACGTACATCCGTCATTTTCCATTACTTTTCTTTACCCGGACAATATTAGAAAGCCAATCTGAATATTAGACTTCTCTGATAAAATCAACGTTCAAAACCTTCTCACTTCTTCCCGAATGGCTACGAACTTCTCCATAGAGTGGTTCCTCCACTTTTGTCTGATGGGCTTACGGTCGAGATCGAAGCCCAACTTGTAGACCATTACTCCAGTCGAAATCCTAAACATGTCAGCAGGTGTCCACACGAAGATATCAGCGTTTTATTTCAAGAACGCTATTAGTTCGTCACACAAGGGTCCGGCGAGTGAGACCCCGATCTATACACACCTCTTTGGGTCCTCCGAATTTAGTGGAACTAGATCAATTGCCTTGCCAGGTTATGCCTACTGTAAGGTTGCTTCGTCTCGATGGTCCTGTTTTCCTGTAGACCGTCCGCTACTACTTGGTACAATTTGGGATATGTAACATGTCCACCCAATTATTTAGTCACCCAACACTTCACCGATACCACATATTGTTGGAAACTTTATTTTTAAATGCGATATCGAAGTGATGGCTTAGAATGCTACAAGGCACGGCTGGTCTAGGATAGCATTGTATATAGAAGGTAGGTCAACGACTAGAAAGATAAGCGTATGACTCACCGTTTCAGAGTACATGCCCAGGGTGACCTTTAACTGTATCATTCATTGGATGGCTATTGGCTCGTTATCCAGGCCGCACAGTGGCCCTTCGGTAGGTTTCAGTTGATTCTATTTAAGTACGAATTTAAAAAAAGTATCGAGATAAAATAAATTGTTAAAGCTTCTATTATCTATGAAAAGTCGTTTCAATTGGTAGTCCATGGTACCATCTGAAACGAGTGTAAATACAACAAGGAGATCAATGTTTGAAAAAATTACACAATTCATGTCACTATCACTAAAGCTAATGGCATTCTCATCCACTTTTTACTTCTTCCGCCTAACTTGTAACTCCTTGTGATCTACTTAGGTCTTGACCGGTCAAGTCGTGATCATACTGACTATACCAACCACGACCCGATTCTGTGGCTGGGATGGATCTAGTCCTTCCCTGCCTGAGGTGCTGAAACTTTGCATAGGATTTCTGACAAACCTGGTAAGATGGCCCCTCCAGATGAGCTCTCTAATCTCCCACCGGAGCGTCTTACAGTCATCTGTGGTGTGTCTCGGGGATCGATGAAAATCGCAATACTTATCTGAATTTCCTCCCTCCGTGTTCTTCAGTGGTTTTGGCAATCTGAGAAACTTTTCACCACAGATTTGTATAAGAACGTTGGCCCGTATATCGCTGAGGGGAGTCAGGTCGATCGGCCTGTACTCCTTATAGTCTAGTGCTCTAGTCCAGTGCTACTTCCCGTGGGGATTGTCGCTATCACTGTTCTTTCTCTTTCTCTAGGCCGGAAAAGAGCGAGATTGGTCGGTCCTCTCATGACGCTTCCCCTCGTTAGCCTCTTCAGCAGCTGCGTAAGCCCTGGTGATAGACTTCGTTTTTCGAAAGGTCTATGGGTTCTTATGGAGCCAGGTGCCTAAAGAAGTCTCTGTGCGTTAAGGTAAAGTTTTATCTCCTTTGTGAGCTTGGGAATCCTTCTGGCCTCCACTGCGATGCGCTCTAGGGACTTCCTCGAGTTCTCTCCTTATCTCTATTTGATGTGAGAGAGATGCCACGGCTACTTCTCTTCCTAGTAGCTAGAAGCGTACTGAGTTAGGAAGAGATCAGTGAGCTTATAGAAGCTCTAAATTGAGTTTGCTGGAAGCTGGTGGAATCAGATTCGGGCGTCTCCCTTCAAAGTGAGAGGAAAGAACCGACACATTGTCGAATCCTCCACACCCTGGAGACTTAAATGGGTGCAAAAGTGTTGCAGGTAATCCATGGGATTAGTGCTCCTATCGTAAGAATCCAATGCGGACATTTTGAACTTGGCCAGTAATGGACGGTTCAAGATCTCACCAGTGAAGGGAGATCTTTCTAGATCAATGGCATATTCATCGTCATCTTTGAACATGTGGTTCCAGATCTTCTCGACTTTAGCCTCCACCCGGGAGGCGTTCTCAGATTTCTTGGAGTTGAAGTGTGTTCTCAGCTCCATTCTTTCAGTAGTGCAACGTGTAGTCGACCGGCTACTGCTGATGGCAAATCGGTCATTCCAGGAGGCTCCCTCCTAAGCTTGAGGTCGTGACTCACCCCAAGTTTATTGAGGGTTCCTCCTCTCTAGACTCTCATCTGGAGTCCTATTGCCCAAGTGCCCCTTAAGTCTTGGACAACTCTAGGCGTTGTAGGCCTTCGGGGCCCTAGAGTTGTCCGACCTCGTAGCCTTCTTGGCCGTTTTCTTCTTCCGCTGGCCTCCCCGCCTGGAGGCCGAAACAAGAGTTGATGAGGACGGAGCCCCCTACTTCTTTTTGGCCCTGGTGGGCACAGAGTGTTTGGAATATTTTGTTCATATTATTCATCTGCTCCACCAAGTATTGGAGAAACAATATGGGTGCCCCTCCAATTAGGTTACCAGTAGAGTGGTCCTGGTCAGAGGAGGCAGCATCTCTAGCGGGAAAAATAGTTTGGGCTCTAGTGTTCACCATTTCGACTGATTGTACTGACTTGGAAGATAAGAGTGGTCGTGAGGATTAAAGTGGTTGGCTTTTTGTTAGCTTTCCAATGACGGCGCAAATGATGCATCCTAGATTCAAATTTAAATAGATTCGGGTCAAGAAATCCGTTGAGTTTCAGTCTCCATTTGCTGAATTTTGGGTCCTGTACACAATAACCTTAAACAAGAGGTCAAGTGACGATGGGACTTCGTCCAACTAAAAATACTCCGACGCTCAAGTCAATAATCGGCCTTCTGAAACTAGAAGGTGGATGCAGAAATGAATGCAATGAGTGTGTTTGTAAGTGAGAGTATACTCGTAAGAAGAGTGGCTTTATAATTGCAAATGAGGGGAAGTTTCTCTAAGTATTGAGTTCGTTAGGAACTACTAGTAGAGAGGGTGTGAGCGTAGGATGCTCGAGAGAGTAGGAGAGTTTCTGAGAGTTTTGTAATTGTTTGAGTGCTTTTGTGGTAAGAGAAGGCATGCCTGAAAGCGTTAGCTCCCATGGCTTTTTATAGCCATGGCCATGGGATGCCTTCCTTATATAGATGGGCTTGATACCCGTGTTTTGTTGGGATCGCTATCTTTCCTGTGTAGGCATGAGCACCTTTGTTGTTGTAACTATCAAAGAAGTTGATCTCCTTCCTTTTACATTTTGTAACCGTTAGGATTTCAAACAGATAGTGCATAAATTCTGGCGCCTTCCTCCTGAGATGTGCATTGATTTTGAAGGTAACCGTTACAGTGAAAATTACATTCTTTGGTGATACGAAAAATTATGGTAGATAACCGTTGTAGCTTGAGGATAGATACATGGGCCAATATAGACTTGGACCACGTACCTCCTGGGCCTCAATTAGTCTACCGGCTGCTTTTTCAGTTAATGGAAACATTAACCTTCCTGAATTCAAATGAGCTATTTTGATCTTGGGCCTCTGTTGGTTCATTTGCTTTTTGTTTGATCAAAGGTAGTGTTGATCGTCAAAACAAAAATAGGCCACTGAGGATCTGGGCTACTTTATCCTTCGTGGGCCAATTTATTACTAACGTCCCCATCAGTTATCATAAAATTTAAATAATTTAACTATTC
>JAODPA010039241.1:1529-12087 GCA_025585075.1 Nepenthes mirabilis | reverse complement strand
AATTATACTCATTTATTCGATAGTTATAAATTTAGGAAATAACTAATTTTTTTTTTCAAAAATCTAATTAAACAATTGCTTCATAGTTTTGTTGTAATGAACAAAATACTAGTTGGTTCAACTAAATAATATTTTAAAAGTTGATTACAACTTTATAAGAATGAAAATTTTGCCACTGTGGAGCAACTACAAAAATTAGAATGAATGCACGGTGGAATAAGCAAGTTGTGAGATCCTGACCCTAAAACAAGAGAAATATGAACTGAACTTAGAAATGTTGACCAGAGTGATTTTGAAGTAAAATGCTGGAGTAAATTCATATGCTACTAGCCGAAGTGATGAGAGAGTTGATGAGGAAGAAGTTGATGTTGGAGTTAATGGAGGCCGAAGTGATGTTGGAGTGATGAAGAGGCTGAAGTTGATGTTGGAGTTGATGAGGCCAAAGTTGATATTGGAGTTGATGAAGGCTAGAGTTGATTCATGTGATGACCGGCCGAAATTGATGAGATATGGTGAGGGCCAGAGTGGATAAATAAAAATGGCCGAAGTGATATGGTGAGCTTATGATGGTTGAAGTGATATGATAAGCTTATGATGGCCGAAGAAATATGGTGATTTGATGGTGGCTGGAGTTAATAACAGCCGGATTTAGGAATGTTGACTGAAGTTATCAATATTGGCCGGATTTAGGAATGTTGACTGAAGTTGTAAATATTAACCGAATTTAGAAATGCTGGCTGAAGTTATAAATATTGACTGGATTTAGGAATGTTGACTAAAGTTATAAATATTGACTGGATTTAGAAGTATTGACCAAAGTAGAGTAAAAGCGTTGAGAACCAGAGTAAATTTTAAAGTACAATGCCGAAGTGAATTTTGAAGTAACGTTGCCGGAATAAAATGCTTTAACTAAAATTGTTGATGACCGGAGTAGATTGAATTTGGTACAAAACCGACATTGTTAATAGCCGGAGTAGATTTACCTACTTTGTTGACATTTTTCCATCTAATCAGAATAAGTAAACTGCTCTCGCATACTTCGCTGACTTTCTAGAAGAAAAATACCAAGTAGGTAATTTACCCTACCTACTCCCATCAAACCCATTCTTTATAAATAATGAACTCGATAGTGAGGAAAAGAGTTAGAAAAATATGAAAAAAGAAAAAGAAGTAGGAGACGAAGGGGAAGAAAGAATCTTAAGCCAAATTAGAGTAAGAAGTTTGAAAATCAGGCAAGAGAACTTCGAAACTTGTTTTCTATGTTCACTGCTTTTGAATGTCTCTATTTTGTTACTTACGTTCAAAAACCCCATCCCCCAACTTCATTATGAAAAATGTATGAATTTCATGATTTTGAACCAATTTACATGATTATGAAATGGTAACTCCTGACTCTGATTTTATGTTTTGGCACATGCTTTATGTTCAATTTACGATCTGACTGCTACACATGAATAAAACATCTGACTCTGATTTAATGTTTTGGTGCATACTTTTGTTCAACTTATGTTCGAATTGCTTCGTATGAAATCTTGCATGGAACTGAAATGTTAAAAGAATATAAAGGCCCTTTGAATTTGTTCGGAGTACAGATGTATGAACTTTGAATCGGCCTTGAGATATGATTAAATTCGATGATGAACTATGAGTAAATAAGACCGGACCTAGAACTATCATACGGCCAGATAAGGTTCTCTGGCATGCCTTAAAACGTTATGGTGGTAATCGATGATAACTCTGTCCATTGAGTGATTTGTGGTCCGCCCCTCCTCGGGACGTAAAAAGAGGATAGAGATTTGAACTTTGAACTTTGAATATGGAATGGAAATGGAAATATATATGACTTTTGAACATTGGCATTTGATTGTATGGAGTGAACGTAATCTATCCTTGATTACTCTCCCCTTTGGCTAGTAGGGTCTACTAGCCTATATCCCATTGAACAATAGAGTTAAAAATGGAAGGACTAATAAAAATGACATTGGTTTATGAACTTTAGAAATTGGCATTAAACTGTGAAATTATGAAACTTTGGAATTTGATACTGGGTTATGAACTTCAAAATTTTTGACGCTGAATCATGAACTTTGGAATCGATATTGGATTATGAACTTTGGAAATTAACGCTGAGTTATGAACTTTAGAAAACGACATTGATCACGAATTTTGGTATTTTTCCTGACTTTTGTTTTATTATATTTATGATTTACATTGCATGTTTTTGGTACCTTGTTGGATTTCGGCTCATCCCGTTAAAAAGTTTCCTTGCAAATGAGACTATAAAACTGGTTCCGGACGAACAAGAGTAGACGAAGCTTAGTAAGGAGGAATTTTGAAGTTGAAAAGCTATTGAAGATTTTAGGAAATTTTTTTGACAGTGATAAATGTAATTATCTCTATTTGTGAATGTACATTTATGCATCCGTTGTACACATTTTGGGAATAGATCAGCTTCCGCCATTTGCTTTTGGATATGATCAAGTTCTAGATGGCATCTCTATATGAATTTTGTTATAATGAATGGAAATGTTAAAGAATTGGAACCATGAACATTATATGGCATTTAGTGATCGTACGAGTATATTATGATATGTAAAACTTATTAGTTGTTTGTGTTGTCAGAATAAGTGTAACGGTTTGGTCTGGACCATCTTTTATAATTCTTGGGCCTCAGTTTGATATGGTTAATGACGGAAGGAAAAAAAATCCATTCCATCACAACTGGTATCAGAGAAAAAAATAAGATACTTTAGGAATGATCAATCATAAAGCGGAAGTATAGGTTTAAGTTTAAGAAGGATAAGGCTAAGGATGATTTAGGTTGGATAGAAAGCTTAGGTGCTAACCTTAGGCTGGTCCTAAACTTTTTGGAATAATTGTAGCCTCTCCTGTAAACTGATCCTCTGAGGTTTATTAATATTGCATTGTTCTCAATTATAGGATATAAATGGCCTGTAGAAGAGGTAGAAGAAATGATCGAGATGGCGCTGGTATGCCCCTAAATTGCAAAGCTGAGTACATAAACTTGTTGGGCTGAATGACAAACATCATAGAGTTAATGAAGCAATGTCATATGGCTCTTGTCCTAGCACCAGAGCCAGCTCTGGTAAGTCCTACCCCAACAACGTATGGTAAATTTACGGCGGAGAGAGTGTCAAAATTCTTGGGAGAATCGGATCCAGCTAAAGCCAATATTTGGATTAGGAGAATGAAGAAGATTTTCACGGTGATACAATGCAGTGATTAGAAAAAAGTTACATTTGCGGCTTACAAATTGGAAGGGGAGGCCAATAGTTGGTGGGCTATGAAAAAGAGGGCATTTGGGGTGCCCGATGAAGAGGTCACTTGGGAAATGTTCGAGGAGGCATTTATAGAAAAATACTCTCCCTCCAGTCTTCAAGATTAGAAAGAGGAGAAGTTTATGTGGCTTAGGTAAGGGACCCGTATGGTGGCCGAATGTGGTGCAAAATTTACGGAGCTATCATGTTTTGCGCCTTACTTTGTGGAGGATGAATTAAGAAAGGTGAAGAAGTTTCAGCAATAACTAAAGGATGATATCAGAAGGCAATTAGTAACCCAAAAGCTTTAGACGTATGCGGACATTTTAGATTGGGCATTAATATTTGAAAAGGAGTTAGAGACACAGAAGTTTTTCGAGAAGAAGGCAACTAGCCAGACAAGTTTTAGCTTCAGATCAAACATGGGATCCTTAGGACCATCTAAAAGGACAAAGATAGCAGTTAAAGGGAAGAGTGTGGTTGAAGCCCAATCGATGACGTGCTCTCAAACATCGGTTACTGACTATACTCATTATGGGAAAAATCATGCCGGGAGACCCTATTTTAAGGCGATTAGAGCATGTTTTAACCGTGGGCAGCAGGGTCATTTGATGAAAGATTGTTCTTTGCCCAGGAAGTTTGAAGCAAAAAGGCCAACAGTTGCGGCTAAAGCTTTTGCAGTGACGATACAGGATCCTGAGACGTCTCCAAATGTGGTTGAAGGTACCGTTCTTTTCTGTGGAGTTCCATCATCTATTTTATTTGATTCTAGGTCTACACACTCTTTTATTTTCTTATAATTTGCATGTTATATTATGTCTGTCTTGAAAATTCTAAATTTTTCTTTAGTTGTATTGACCCCTACCGGGTCCTCGATAGTGACTGATGTTATGTACCCAAAATGTGTGATTGAGGTGGATGGAAAATATTTGATGGTAGACTTAGTATTGTTAGATATGAGTGACTTTGATGTTATCTTGAAAATAAATTGGCTAACAAAATACCATGCCAATATTGATTGCTTTCAAAAAAGGGTGTATTTCGATATCCCTGGAATTGAACCCTTCTTGTTTCACGGTATTAGGAGAAAGGAGATTCCTATGATGATTTCTGCTTTGCATGCTAAACATTTGTTGAAGGGTGAATGCCAAACTTATCATGCATATGCCTGTACCATTAGGAGTCATAGTGTGATGGCTAAAGATATTTTGGTAGTGTGTGATCTTGAAGATGTGTTTCCAAAAGAGTTGCCTGGACTACCTTCTCATCGAGAGATTGAATTTGAGATTAAAGTTATTCCCGGTGTTACTCTAATTTCTAAGGTACCCTATCATATGGCACCCGTCGAATTGAAAGAACTAAAATTATAGTTGCAGGAGTTATTAGATAAGGAATTTATTAGATCGAGTGTATCTTTATAGGGTGCACCGATGTTGTTCGTAAGGAAGAAGGATGGATCTTTGCGGCTATATGTGCACTACCAAGAATTGAATAAAATTTTGATTAAGAACAAATATCATTTGCCGCGTATTGATTATCTGTTTGACTAGTTACAAGGATCACGGGTGTTTTCAAAAATTGATTTGAGGTCCGGATATCATTAGTTAAGGATTAAGCAAGTTGATGTGGCCAAAACTGCTTTTAGAATGAGGTACGGTTACTATAAATTTTATGTGATGTCATTTGGTCTTACAATTACTCCAACAGCTTTTATAGATTTTATGAATAGGGTGTTTAGGCTTTATCTTGATAAGTTTGTGGTGGTATTTATAGATGACATTTTGATATACTCTAAGAGCCATGAGGATGATGGTATTCCAAGTGCTTCGGGAAGAGAAATTGTATACTAAACTAAAAAAGTACGAATTTTAGCAGGAGGAAGTGATATTTTTGGGATATGTGATTTCCAATAAAGGCATTACTGTAAATCCAAAGAAAGTAGAGACCATTACAAATTGGAGTCGGCCTACGTCTGTTACTGAAGTTCGGAGTTTTCTTGGCATGGCCGAATATTATAAGCATTTTGTAAAGAATTTCTCTCAAATTGCTATGCCCCTAATTCAGTTGACAAAGAAGGAGGCCAAGTTTGACTAAACAGAAGAATGTGATCTGAGTTTTCAGGAGTTGAAGGATCATTTGACGACCACTCCGGTGCTAACCATTCCGAACGATTCAGGTGGATTTGAAGTATATTGTGATGCTTCTAAGGATGGAATAGGGTGCGTGTTGATGCAAAATGGCAGGTAGTGGCTTATGGTTTTAGACAGCTGAAGGCATATGAAAGGAACTACCCGACGCACAATCTGGAATTAGCTGTAGTTGTGTTTACCCTGAAAATTTGGAGACACTATTTATATGATGAGAAATTTTTTATTTATTCTGACCATAAAAGCTTAAAATATCTATTTTCACAAAAGAAGTTTAACATGAGATAGAAGAGATGGATAAATTTTCTAAAAGACTATGACTTTGAGATTCAGTATAAGCTGGGGAAAGCTAATATTATTGCAGATACTTTGAGCTGCCAATCAAGTTATGTGGTGAGATTGCAGATTAAACAAATAGAGATATTAGATTATTTGAAACAATGTGATATCTAACGATACGTTCGAGAAAACCGGATGCTTTTATTGTACTTGCAAATTCAATCGAAGGTGATTAACGAAGTAAAAACGAAGCATGGAAACAATCCTTTCCTTATGAAAATTATGGGTGATTTGAATAAAGACTCCATAATTGATTTTAATATCTGAACTGATAGAGTGTTGAGATTTAGAGAACGTTTGTGTGTGTCAGACGATAAGAAGTTAAAGGAGAAAATCTTGAAGGAAGCTCACCGATCTCTATACACAATTCATCCAGAACAAATAAAATATATCAGGATTCGAAGAAGACTTTTTGATGGAGGAATATGAGAAGGGATATCATGACTTATATAGAGAAATGCCTGGTGTGCCAATAATTGAAAGCCGAAAGAAGAAAGTCATCTGGGTTATTGCAACCGATGCCGGTTCCGAGTTAAAAATGGGAGGATGTTACTATGAATTTTGTATCAGGTCTACCAAGAACTCCTAGAAACCATGTCGCCGTTAGGGTTATTGTTAACCGGTTGATTAAATCAGTCCATTTTTTGGCAATCAGAATGACTTACTCCTGAGATAAATTGGCCTAACTGTATGTGAATGAAATTGTCAGACTTCATGGTGTGCCTTCTTCCATTGTATTTGATAGGGATCCTCGTTTTGTTTTAAGATTTTAGAAAAATTTGTATAAGGAATTGGGGATGGAGTTGAAATTCAGTACTGCCTATTACCCCTATACCGACGGCCAATCAGAACAAACAATTCGGATCCTAGAGGATATATTAAGAACCTCAGTGTTAGACGTGGAAAGGACTTGAGATAATTACTTGGCCTTGGCGGAGTTTGCCTATAATAATAGCTATTAGGCAAGTATAAGCATGACACCTTTTGAGGCGTTGTATGAAAGAAAATATAGATCGCCGATTCACTGAGAAGAGACTAGAGACAAAAGAATTTTGGGCCCTGAAATCATTAAAGAAACGGCGGAGAAGATAAAGCTGATACACAAAAACTTAAAAGTTACCTAGAGTAGACAAAAAAGTTATGCAAACCGAAGGAGGTGAAATTAAAGTTTGATGTGGGCAACTATATATTTTTGAAAGTGTTATCGTCTAAAGGGACGTTCAAATTTGGGGTAAAAGGGAAACTAAAGCCGCAATTCATTGGCCCTTTCGATATTTTAGAGAGGATCAGAGAAGTGGCTTACGGGTTGGCATTGCCACATAATTTGATGGATGTACACGATATATTCCATGAATCGATACTCTGAAAATATGTCCACGATCCTACACATGTGATCGAGTTTGAGCTATTAACAACTGACAAGGACTTATCCTATGTTGAGGAGCCGATGCAGATTTTGGATCAAAAGGATCAAATATTACATACAAAAACGATCCCCCTGGTGAAGGTACTTTGAAGGAATCACTCACCTAAAGAAGCAACTTGGAAACATGAAGAAGAAATCCGGAACAAGTATCCCCACTTGTTTACTTAAGATATGTAACTTCATTTAAAATTTCGAGGATGAAATTTCTTTAAGTAGGGGAGAGTTGTGAGTCCCTGACCCTAAAACAAAATAAATATGAACCGAACTTAGAAATGTTGACCAGAGCAATTTTGAAGTAAAATGCCAGAATGGATTCATATGCTGCTGGCTAAAGTGATGATGGAGTTGATGAGGCTAAAGTTGATGTTGGAGTTGATGGAGGCCGATGAAGAAGCCGAAGTTGATGTTGGAGTTGATGGAGGCTGAAGTGATGTTGATGTGATGAAGAGGCAGAAGTTGATGTTAGAGTTGATGAGGTTGAAGTTGATGGCCGAAGTTGATTCATGTGATGACTGGCCGGAATTGATGAGATATGGTGACGGCCGGCATGGATAAATAAAGATGGCCGAAGTGATATGGTGAGCTTATGAGGGCCGAAGTGATATGGTAAGCTTATGATGGCCGAAGAAATATGGTGATTTGATGGTGGCCGAAGTTAATGATGGCCAGATTTAGGAATGTTAACTAAAGTTATAAATATTGAATGGATTTAGAAGTATTGACCAAAGTAGACTAAAAGGGTTGAGAATCGGAGTAAAATTTAAAGTAAAATGCCGAAGTGAATTTTGAAGTAATTTCGCCAAAAAAAAAATGCTTTAACTAAAATTGCTGATGGCCGGGGTAGATTGAATTTGATACAAAATCGACCTTGTTAATAGTCGGAGTGAATTTACCTACTTTGTTGACCTTTTTTCATCTAATCAAAGTAAGTAAACTGCACCTATCTATTCCACTGACTTTCTAGAAGAAAAGTACCAAATAGGTAACTTGTCTCACCTACTCTCACCTAACCCATTCTCTATAAATAATGAACTTGATAGTGAGAAAAAGAGTGAGAAAAATCTTAAAAGAGAAAAGAAGCAGGAGACGAGGGGAAGAAAGAATTTTAAGCCATATTAGAGTAAGAAGTTTGAAAATCAAGTAAGAGTACTTTAAAACTCATTTTCTATGTTCACTGCTTTTGAATGTCTCTATTTTGTTACTTACGTTCAAAAACCTTATCTCCCAACTTCATTATAATAAATGTATAAATTTTATGATTTTGATCCAAGTTACATGATTATGAAATGGTAGCTCCCGACTCTGATTTTGTGTTTTGGCATATGCTTTATGTTCAATTTACGATCGGATTGCTTCACGTGAATGAAACCTCTGACTCTGATTTAATCTTTTGGCCTATACTTTTATTCAAGTTATGTTTGAATTACTTCACATGAAAATCTTGCATAGAACTGAAATGTCAAGAGAATATAAAGACCCTTTGAATTTGTCCGGAGTACAGAATGTATGAACTTTGAATCGGCCTTGAGATATGATGAAATTTGGTTATGAACTATGAGTAAATAAGACAGGACCTAAAACTGTTACACGGTCAATAAGGTTCTCCAGCATGTCTTAGAACGTTACGGTGGTAATCGAGGATAACTCCATCCATGGAGTGATACGTGGTCCGTCCATCCTCGGGACGTAATAAGAGGATAGAGATTTAAACTTTGAACTTTGAATATGGAATGGAAATGGAAATGGATATGACTTTTGAACTTTGACCTTTGATTATGTGGAGTGAATGTAATCTATCTTCGATTATCTTCCCCACGGCTGATAGGGTCTACTAGCCTAAGTTCCTTTGAATAATAGAGTTAAAAATGGAAGAGTAAAAATGACATTGGTTTATGAACTTCAAAAATTGGCATTAAACTGTAAAATTATGAAACTTCAGACTTTGATACTGGGTTATGAACTTCGAAATTTTTGACGCTGAATCATGAACTTTGGAATCGATACTGGATTATGAACTTTGGAAATTAAAACAGAGGTATGAATTTCGAAAAACGGTATTGATAATGAATTTTGGTATTTTTCTTGACTTTTATTTTATTACATTTATGATTTATATTGCATGTTTTTGGTACCTTATTGGATTTCGACTCATTTCGTTAAAAAATTTTCCTCCAACTGAGATTGTAAAACTGGTTCCAGATAAACAAGAGTAGACGAAGCTTAGTAAGGAGGAATTTTGAAGTTGAAAAGCTGTTGAAGATTTTAGGAAATTTTTTTGACAGTAATAAATGTAATTATCTCTATTTGTGAATGTATGTTTACACATTCATTGTACACATTTTTGGAATAGATGAGCTTCCGCCATTTACTTTTGGATATGATCAGGTTCTAGATGGCATCTCTGTATAAATTTTGTTATAATGAATGAAAATGTTAAAGAATTGGAGTCATGAATATTGTATGGCATTTAGTGATCCTGTGAGTGTATTATGATATGTAAAATTTATTAGTTGCTTGTGTTGTCAGAATAAGTGTAACGGTATAGTCTGGATCATCTTTTATAATTCTTGGGCTTCAGTTTGATATCGTTAATGACGGAAGGGAAAAAAAAATCCGGTTTCATCACACAACTATACATTATACTTTGACATTTTCTTCAAAAAAATTGATGCGCTTGTTCTTCCGCCACCATCTTATTTAAAGATAAATAAAAGAAACTAATAAAACAACATGCTTATGATGTTTACTAAATTGATATACGTGGACTTACTTTTATAGCTAATAAAATTTTCTAATATTTAGAAATATAAATTGTAAAAGATGTAAATAATAAAACAAAGTGGTGAAATTAATGATCAACATGCTATATAAAAGACGGCAGAATACATAGATAATGGGATTTAAAATTAGAAAGAAACCATAAAATTAAAAATAGACTAAATGAGGTGGGGAATCGGAGTTGTAAAAAATTAAAGGTGGTCTGATAGTTTGAAGGTGGTTGGATCTTCATTGCTAAGCCAGCCGTACTTTTTCAGGTACGGGTTGACATGACTCTTGACAGGATAATTGTCAATGCAATCTTTCCAAACAGTATTGTTGCTATCTTCCAAATCAAAGTCCAAATCCCTCAGCACTTGCCAAAGACAACTATTACACTTAAAGCCAGCCCCAAAGCTAACCATCAAAATCTTGCCCCCTTTCTTTAGCCTCTTTTTGGCCTCCATGTATGCCAATTCATACCACAGGCTACACGCAGAAGTGTTGCCGAATCGATGCAATGTCATTCTTGCAGGCTCTAGATCATACTCACTAAGACTCAGATTGGTTCCTATGCCATCGATGACCGCTTTTCCACCTGTAAAAAACAC
>JAODPA010039230.1:0-12087 GCA_025585075.1 Nepenthes mirabilis | reverse complement strand
GTTAATATTTTTAAATTTTTTATTTGATTTTTAAAATAAAAAAATGAATACTTTTAGTTGGATTTTAATTTAGGCACGACCCTAGAAACAAAAAAATAATCCCATACGTAATATAATAAATTGGGTTTGATTTAAAAAAATTTGATATAAAATTGAGTTTAAATTTAACTATTTCGATTGAAATCCGATCCATCGTCAGCTTCTCAGTCTGTTCGAATTCAAGAAAGCGTAGAAATGAGAGAATTTACCCTTGAATCGCAGTTATCGCCGCCGATTTCTGAAAGTCAATGTACTAATCTGAGGTTGCTTCGGATTGCTGGAGCTTCCTTGTTTATAAATCCATTCGTTATCGTTCTGAAATTTCCTGTCCATTGTTTCAAATCCAGATATGGTGTTCTTATGCTGTTGTGCGCAAGAATTCTTTTCATAGCGTTGTGCTCTTGCTCTGCAAAAGGAATAGATAAATATAGCCTGGCGCATGGGTGTTCGGTTAAATTTGAATCAAATTTGCGGAAGATGCAAGTTCTGCTAAAACTAGCCGTTGAATCGTAGGTGAGAGCCAACAGGTAACGAAGGTCATATGACCGTCTGGTATGGCTTAATACTACTCTTTTACCTCTTCTCTCTCTCTTTATCTCTCTCTCTCTTTCTCTTAGTTGGAAATTTTATTTTCTTTTCTCATAATGCCGCCTGCTTATTTGGGAAATCCAATCTATCCTCAGCTTGTCGTAGCTGTATATTTCTGTTTCGTCTTTCAAAGAGCTTGTTCTTCATCAGCGTTGCTGAGAAGAAGCTCTGGGGAAAGGAGAGAATGAGGAGCTTCCCCTTTGGTGAATGGATCAGTGAGTTCAGTGAGATGAGTGCGAGCTGGTGGGACAAGATTAATGAGTCGACTCAGTGGCAAGATGGGATTTTCTATTCTCTTTGTGCCCTTTATGCCATTGTTTCAGCCGTTGCTTTGGTACCCTTCTCTCGCTTTCTCTTTCTTTCTTGTCCTCTCTTTCATGGTCTACTGGATGTGATGTGTTGTTCGGATACTGTAAAACGATGGAAAAGGAGTGGTTATAATTAATGGGTCTTTTCTTTTTCCCTTTCCCCACATTTATTTTTAATTTTTGTTTTTTCTTTGCTTGTTAATGGATAATGGGTAGCCCTTTATCAGAATAAAATACACAATGTGATGTTTAGTTTCCAAGAAAATGTAGGCAGATGAGCTTACATTTCAGTATAATTTATGGGTCATTTTCACCTCCGCCTCTTCCACCTTCCTCTAAGTATCTATTCTTTCAAGTGGATCATAATTAATCTTGATTTATTATGAGTTAAACTCCCCTCTCGATCTATCTCACTTTTCAGCAAGATGTTTGAAACTGGCAAACTAATCAATAGTGAGCTTAATACAATACGTGGCTTAGCAGTTGGAGGTAGTAACATTCAGTTTCAATAATATTTCAATGACAGCCAACTATACACTCTAACTATTTTGATTGTCACCCCCACTATTCCAATGTATGTATCTTCTGTTTTTTCTGTACATATTTCAGAAGATGCATGTAGCCATATGATTCTTTAATGGAAAAGCTCTATTCTTTTATATGAACATTTAGAAATAATATCTATCGAAGATAAGTTGAGAGAAAAACGTTTAAGATATTTTAGATACTTAAAGCACATGCCAAATGAAGTATTTGTGAGGAAATATGAATTTATTGTGGTTAGACCATTGGAGAAAATAAACGAAGAGGTGGACCTAGGAAAATATGAATAATGTGATAAAATGATTTAAATTTATGTGTATTCTCGGAGAGTATTTCACTACTTGAGTGGAAAAACGAAAATGGATATATGTAACCAGTGTCACACCTAATGGGACAAAAGACTGTTCTAAGTGCGAGGCGTATGCTTTATATTGTAGTGAAGGGCATTGTGGAGAGAATGTGCTAATGAAGGGTAGTAGGGAAACACAAAAGTGAAATGGTTCTGCAGGAAGTAAGTGCATAACTGCTCTAGGATATAAAGGATGTCAGGTAAGTGGACAATTGCTGTCCGAATGGAAAGTAATGCATTTGTATGGAAGGATGAAGTATCAAAATTTGCTTATTCAATAGTATGAAAACTTAAGATTTCAATAAAAAAAAAGGCTTTGGACAATTCCTCCTTTATCCCCCATTCCACTAGAATATGTTTATATTTTGTTTGGTATGTAAGACGTAGAACTGTATAAATCTGAAATTTCGTCTATGAATCCCATAAGGCTAATTAGAGGAATTTTCAGTTCTTAGTAGTTATTCTCTGGGTTTTGAGAGAAAAAGTGTGGAACTATTTAGACAAAATCTAATCAGAGGTATAAATAGTTTTATGCAATTTTTAAACCTATAGTTTTCTTACCTGCTATCAAACATAACATACATTTAACATCACTCATCTTTTCATACTTTTACATAGTTTTACACATTAAATGGAGAAACCAAACTCCATGATAGGAATCTTTTGGAATTAGGAGTAATTCATTCAAAAAATACCAATGGTTTTAAGTAAGTTCTCTCCCCCTTCAGTTTTTCCGCTTTCTTGGTTTAAAGGTATGTATAATTGCTCAAGAATAAGGTGCTTGTTTTGTTTTACATATATTCTCTTCCATTTTCAATCTTCCCGCTGTCCAGTTCCTACTGGGATCTTATATACTAGTTTCTAAGCATGCGTCAAGGTATATCCTGTAGTTCTTTTGTTGCCTGGAAACTTCTGGCTCCTGATATGTTCACTATGATTGAAGAATTGATGAGTTTTTCTTTCTCTTGTGATGGTGTGCAGATACAACTAATAAGAATTGAATTGAGAGTTCCTGAATATGGGTGGACAACACAGAAGGTTTTCCATCTCATGAACTTCATTGTAAACGGAGGTGACTGCCAAAAATTGTTTCGTTAAACTTTTCAGTGAAGTATTTGATCTATGGTTCTAAATCCGACACTGTTTATTTCAGTGCGGGCAGTCGTTTTTGGATTTCATGAGAAAGTATTCAATTTGACGCCCAAGGTAAGTTCCTTATATATAAAGAAAAAATTATTTGCACAAACTAAATTTACGCACATTAGACACATCGCATGCGGACCAATTAGAAGGTGACATGTAATAAATAATAAAATCAGTCCCCTGAGAGAGAAAATGATTGCTTGCCTCCCCTCATTTATTGATCTCCGTTCCTTCCCTTGAGTCCGGCCCTGATTTTCTCTCATCTCAGTGATGTCTCTCTCTCCTGCTTCCTGCTGCTAGCAACCGTTGAATTTGGTGGTTGCTGTTGGGATTTTGAAACCATGCTCACAAATCCATAATCAAGCAACACAACAATATAATAAGTTATAGGTGGAAAATTTCTTAATATAAGGAGGAAAAATCATGGAGCCGAAGTCTACTGATTGTCTCAGAAACTTTTAGGACTTTCCACTTTTCGAAAGAGAAAAGGCTGCAAAAAGCTCTCGCACTAACATACAAAAGAACTTGTTACACTCACTCAAATCACTTGATATGATGGTTGCAAGCCTCGAAACCACCAGATCCGATGCTTTTAAAGCTCAAACCACGATATTCATTTGTGAGAGATAGAGCAGCATGGGATGATAGTCGGTGGGGGTGGAGCCTAATCCTTTTTTGGCAGTGGGTGTTGGAAAGTACAGTGGCAGGCTTGGGGATGGGAGCCCCTAGTCACCTTAGCTGTGCCTCGGTCCCAACGCTGTTAGATATGAATCTAATGACCCAGGTGTTTTTCTTTTATTTTTTTGAAAAAATTTTGAAAGTAATTTTTTTTTTTTAAAACTAAAACATCTAGGCCAAATGATATCCACATTGTTGACAAATATTCATTTGGTACTTAAAAGTTTTTTATAATTTAATCCATAATAATTTCTGCATTAAACCCACAAATGCTTGTTTTCTTTAGTTATACTAACATCATTAGAACTTCTTATTGTTAAATCACTTCTATTCGTGCTGGTCCTTATATCGAAACTCTTATTTTCATTGTAAATATTACTTAAAATGTAACTGTTACTGTAATAATTACTACCACTTTTTACATGAAGTTGCCGGAGTATTATTAACTGCTAGATTTGAAATCATTGCTTATATATCTAATATTGGCCATAATTTACGAGAATATTTTGTAGTCTTAAGAAGTGGCAGAAGGGTTAAAAATTCATCTACTGTGAGATATCGGTTGGATTTATATCCAACAGCATTGGGACACCAAGGTGTAGGGGTTACACCTCATTGCTGAGGCACCGAGCCTCCAGTTCCAGTCACATGGTGGTGGAATCAAAAGAAATGCCATATTGGCTCCAAAAAAAAAAAAAAAAAAGGTGGGGGCTACCCAAAATGAGCTTGCCTACTCTTATTTCAAGCCAAATTATGCAGTGTGTCTTGTGCCCATTCCATGTGAAATTGGTTTGAAAGAAATAGTATGGAGCTTTTTGAAAATGGCCAAAACAGCGAATTCAAATTTTAGGATTCCTATCAGTTCTCAATTTTGGTACAGTTCATTCCCTCTGAACTTTAGGCAAAGAGAGAAGGCATTAGCTGAGAAATTAGACTAGACTAAAGGAGAAGCCAAACAAAGGGAGGAAATCATTGCTCATGGCAACCATTTATTTGTCCTCCATTTATTCATATGTCTGGTTACACGAGAATGACTGACTTACAGGTTAATGCAAGATGCTCCAGTTTCTTATACTTCTAATTGTTGGAATTATCCTATATGACGTCACTTATGATTAGAAATTTATTAAAATGATTAAAAATTACGATGTTATATGGTTTTGTTATATTTTATTAGAGAACTTTTTTTCCTTAATGGGCTCGGTCTTTGATGGAAAGAATATTAATTTTGTAACTAAGGAACCAGTTATTTTTTACAATTCTTCCATTACCCCAGAATGAAAGAGGTGATCTCGTAATTCTTGATCTGTGAATATACGTTGTTAGATGCTCCATTTTTTTCCTTACAATTAACCATAATTTATTGATGATAATAAGTGGTAGTTTTTTCTAGATAACAAGGGGATGTTTCAGATTTGAATTAAAGGAAGTTTGTTAACTTTTTACTTGGAATTCTGAGTGGCCTTCCATGAAACTATAAAAAAATATGAAAGTTTAAAATAAATAGACAAGAGTGAAGAGAAATAAATCGATTTTAGATTTTTTTAAAAAAAAACACTAAGCATGGATTTGGGCATATTGTTAATATTTAATTTCATCTTATAAAATAGTTAAATAGCATGATAATATTGACGGTCAGTATATGATTTAAGTCTTATAAAGTCTTACACTACTAAATCACTTACAATCATATATTACTCTTTAATACTTACATTGGATCCATGCTACTTACTAGCTAACTGACAGGTAATACTGACCACTATTTTTAATTACTTACGGACAATATTCTAACTAATATAATGACATGTTAAAGTGATACGGAGTCTACTAGACTGAGCTTGCTAGGTGACAAGGTTGAGCCATGCAGTCATTCATATCTCATGTCATTACAGGATCTGGTGTTATTTTACAATATTGCCCGTCTGTTGGTACCAAATTTGGTGTGTTCAAATATTGAGTGGATGAATATTGGTGAATGATTGATAGTTTATTGTCAAGGATGTTTGTCAACAATGATTTATATGTTCACATGGAATGAGTTGTTGGCAATTATGCTATCTCAAGCAATCATTGATAAGCTGAATGTTTCATCCTTCATCGTAAAATTTTGAAAACCAGAAGAGGGCATATCAAATTTGTGTAATAAGTGAACAGTTTGACAGAATCACAGCTAAGTAAATAGAAGGTCTAAATTCTAAAGACTTTGAGCTCATATATTCGATATATGGCTAATATGGTCGGGAATAAGACCAACGTAGCAATATGTTTAATCGGGGTTCTTAAGCATTGGTGGATCCAAGAGTTTTTCTTAGTGGGTCAATACTTTCATAGGCTTACTATTTTTAGAATAGAATAAATTCAAAACAATTATGTTATTGTTTTTGCTAAAAAATTGTAAAAAATTGACTAATTTGAAAAAAAAAATAAATAGGTCACAGTGGTCAATAAAATCAATAAAGTGAATGAAAATTTTCAATTTTATTATTAATTGATCCATATCTAATCCTTTTCATGTATTGAAATTATTTTTTTCAGTGGGGTCGATTTACCTCTTTCATATATTTATTTAGATTACCAAACCAAACCCAACTAAGCAATGCCATGATCTTTTTTTATTTGAATTGTTTTGTCTATTTTTGGCGGGTTCTTGCATTTAATTTCCTGGCTACAGATATTTTTCATCTCCGCTATTAATTTCAACCTTTCCCCAAGAATAAGCAAGTTATACTTATAGCCAGATTGAATATCTACTCTTCATTTATGATTTTAGAGGAGTTCTAGCATCTTTGTATATTGATATGATGACAGGTGATTTAACAGGTCCTAATACTGGTGTTATTGGATTTTCCTGGACTTCTTTTCTTCTCGACATACACTCTTCTTGTTCTATTTTGGGCAGAAATCTATCACCAGGTAGAAGTTTTATCTTCTTTTCTGCCCTTGTCTATTTGATTTCCATTACGATTATTGACAGCAATGATCAATTCTCGTCCATAAATCATGCCATAATCATTTATGGCATAATTTGTATAAATATATTATATTGATACATTCCTTATTTAGGGGGATGTAATTGGTTGTTTTTCAAACTGAACCTTTGACTATAGATGAAAATACCAGTATCGGTATTAATTGCGGCTATATTTATGTCGGATTGAGCGGATAATATATATAGGTATCAAATATATGGTAGAAAAAAAATTATGAAAATTCTAAGCTGGCTAATCTATCAATCAAATATCGGGTATATCACTTATTCGACAACATATCTCAATATTGTTGCAATATCAGGAGGTCTAATACCGATATATATCGGCTGATATCTATATCTATACCGTTGACAATTACTTGCATAACCAATGGAAGCTTATGCTTCCAACTTTCCCTAACCTAAGTTCACTAGTGTAATAAGCAGGCAAGAGGTCTACCAGCAGACAAACTCAAGCTTGTTTATATCTTCATCAATGGTGGAATTTATTTCCTGCAGGTATATTGCATTCGCATTCTCATTTGCTTTCACTTCATGTTGTAGACTTCATGCCCTTCTCAGAAATAAGAGCTTCACATCTCTTCGGGTCCCGGAGACCAAATAATTGTGGGGAAGACCAAGAGGTAGAGGTGATCATTACCCTCTTATCCCATTATTTCCGGACCACCCATCCCTTCCTTCCCCTTGGTCTGGCCCGGTGAGGTCCAATGGGATTAGATATCTTGAACGAAATGAAGTGATAGGAATAGAAGACTGCTAGCAGGAGATCTCTCTTTATTACATTCTCTTTATCGGTGAAAATATTAGGATGAGTTGTGGTCGTATTAGCATGAGTCATATCAAGCGATATATATTAATATCGGATCCCTTGGGTGAATTTTTTTCATGTCCATATTAAAAATGAGTTATATATTTAATCATCTATTTGAATATTCTAGGAGTTTTAATCAATTTCATTATAATTAATGCCAATATTTTTATGGGTCATTGAAAAATAACCCATACAAAATTATTAGATTTATACTTTTTAGAAGATTTAGGTATATTTAAAGTGTGTGGATTTAAATTTTGAAGATCAAAGTAAAACAAAATTGTCGATAGTAATTGAGTATATAGTGACCTCCTGATATGAAGACATATTATTTGATATTTCAGATGTCGGTCAAAGTTTTGCCCATCTCTTATATTGTTAAGGAAAAATCATTTATTCCAAAGGTACACACCAGCCAAAGGAGCTTTGGAAGTTTGCTATTTATTAAGGGGAAAATGGTTTCGGAAGAAAACCTATTCCTGGCTAGTTGGAAGTTGTTCCAAAAGTAGGATATTCTCCGTCTGCCTGCCAGCTACAGATAGGGTTTGCTTCCCGCGATACACAATGTGGCAAAAAATACTGATTCAACTAGATATGCCTTATTTGTATTAAGATTTAAAACTTCTCGTCTACTTTTAGAAAATGTTTGAAACAGAGAACTTAAAATAATTCAATTAAACATTGTTATCATATCATTTTGCTTAACATTTTGCCTAAAAGCAACATTTTGGATTGCAGGTTTCTATATGGATTTATCTGTGGTTAGATGACAATAACGTAGTAGAATTCATTGGAAGGATCTTCATTGCAGGTTGGCTCCTTGAACCCAATTATTAGATTAAGACTAGAATTAATCAAAATCAGATCCATGTCTGGCTGGGTTTGGCTCTGTTATCTGGGTCTAAATCCATAGCAGTGTATGTCGATGATCAAATTCGATCTGGTCCATGGTCATTTTCATATTTGTATGTTTTTATTTTCAGAATTATATTTGCATAGCTCTTATTTTCACCCGTGATCATGCTCTTCGTTTTTTACCGTGCCCATTCATAATTCTCATATATTTTAACCTTAACATATAAAATTTCAGGTTGGCTAGATCAGGCTTGGTTGAGCAGCCCGGTTTTGACCAAGTCTTAGTTTAAGAAATCATGATTTCTTATGGATTCTAAGTGTTAGGTTTGGCATGCACGCTTAATTTATCAGTGTTTTATTTTGGCAGGCGTGTCAATTGTAGCTGCATTAGGGTTCTTGGTCTATGGAGGAAGGTCAGTCTTCTTATTTTCCCTAATAACTACAAATTATTTTAGCTATTTGCCTTTTGTTGTTCAGATTTTTTTGGTTATGTGCACTTAATATAATATAAAAATATTTTACAGATTATTTTTAATGCTGAGGAGCTTTCCAATTGAATCGAAGGGGAGAAGGAAGAAACTGTATCAGGTCAGTGGACCCTACTGCAACTATCACAAATAAAAAGGATTTGATATAAATGTATTAATAATTAAAATGAATTTTTATTTATTTATTTATTGACCATTGTGACTCACTTATTTTTATGAGATTAATAGATTTTTCACTTATTTACCAAAAATAATAACTAACAAACATAGTTTTCCTTCATTATATAGATCTCCTACACCTTTCATGTAACACCCCATGTTGCATATGCTAATGGCTGTCAAATCTTTTACATGGAAACTTGGTCTTAGAAATGAAGAAATTAGTATCGATATCAATCGTGACTGTATGTTGGGTGATCTGTATATGTATCAGATGTATCAAATACAATCTTTTTGGGTGATTTGGAACCTATCGAGTAAATATTGAATGATATATCAGAAAATATAGGGCAGGCTGATATTTTAGATATGGACGATATATCATGACTGATACAACAATGTATTGCAATGTTGGGGGCCATATATCTATATTTATTCCATGCTTGGCTAGGCTTGCCTGTAGGATTTCAATATTGCAGATGCCTCCTCACTGACTTGAAGAAGAAAAGGATAAGGAAAAGAATGAATGCAGTTTTTTCCATAACTTTGATGTGTAAATAGATGAAAATATTAATGTCAGTATCAGTTGTGATCATATCGATATTGGACATATTCAGACAATAGTATCTATATCAGATATATCAAAAATAATTTTTTTTAAAAATTATAAATTGATAAAACCGTATAGGCCGATATTTTGAATATCTGATAATATGTCGCCGATGTAGCATCATATTGTAATATTGTCGCAGTATTGAAAAAATATTGGTATGGGGGGGTAGATACTTAAAATAGTAGCCGATATTTTCATCTATTGCTACATTTCGATTCACGTGTGTTTAAATTTTGCAGGTTGGATTTGTGACTGCTATCTGTTTCATCTGCTTCCTTGTAAGATGCTTTGTGGTAAGTGTCTTTACCCTCGGTTAAAATGGATTTTTTATTTTCCTTTTCACTTGGTAAAGTTGGGAAACGAGAACCTGAGGCTTGTTCCTATGTCCTCGGCTTCAATCGATGCTAGTTGAAATGACATTCAATTAGTTTTGTTAGGTGGATACCATGGATAAAATTATCGGTAGCGATATCAATAACGGTCATATCGATATCAGATAATATGGATAGATATTGGATATATTCGAATAAAATAATTTTTTGAGAATTATAAGCTGATAAAACTTTATTGATTGATATATTATAATATATCTCAAATACAACAATATATCGCAATATTATCTCATACTGAGAAATTTCGGTATGGTGTGGCTTGATATCGATATATATCAGACGATATTTCCCTTTGAACACATTTGGAATATTCTCGAATGACGTGACATTCTATCCATTTATATTAATAGGCCCATGCAAGTACTCAATCATTTGTCCTCTAGGCTACAAAAAGGGCTGGTGCCCTTCCCCTACTGCCCCAAACCGTTAATCTGCCCAAATAACTACAAACAATTACGATATTACGAGTTTTCTCTTCTTGACCGTTTTTGTAATCTTCATCGGTAGATTCATTTAAAAGCCATCTCGGAGGCCAACCCGTATTTGTAATCTTCTTGACAGGGCTTTCTATTCTCACGTTATTTGAAGGACATTGTTACAGCTATTCATCGATTAAAATATAAGTGTCAATAACAGTAATATCAGTATTAGTCATATCAGACAATATGTATCTGTATTGAACGTGTTGGACACCATTTTTTCATGAATCCGAATAAAATGAACTAGAGAAAAGTATCATCCCATATATTGGTTGTATCGGGCATATCTGCTAATATTTTAAATATAGACTGATTTATTGTTAAAACGATGGTATCAAAAAATATCAGTATTGAGGGATCTGATACTAGCAGATATCAGCCGATGTTTTATTTATGCGTCTGTTATATTCATCAATTTCCTCTCATTGTCCTAATTGTGAACACAAATGCAGGTCTTCCTGTCAGCATTTGATTCAGAAGCATCCCTAGACGTTTTGAATCATCCAATCTTGAACTTCATCTACTACATGGTAGTTTATAATTTTTTGAAAATTCTTATTTTTTTTCTTCCTAATCTTATTTATTTTTCTTTTTTTTCCCATTTATTTGCATTTCTGAAAATAAATAAATAAATATTTATTTACTCCTGAAACAGTTGGTTGAGATCCTGCCTTCAGCTCTTGTCCTCTACATCTTGAGGAAATTGCCTCCCAAAAGAATATCTGCTCAGTATCATCCAATCCGGTAGCCATTGGTAATCTTCATCTCAACCATCAACATTCTTTTCTCTATGAATTAGTGGAATCGAGCTCGAGATTCGAATTCCAAATAGAACATCGAGTATGGCTCCTCGACCCGGAAAATCTTTTTTTTTTTCCATTTTCAATTGATTTTTTTTCCTCAAAAATTTTCGGTCTTCAAATATAGCATTCATTTTCGGACTTTGGTCATTGTAACATTTTCACGTCGTTGCAAATGACATTCATTTTTTGTATTAGTCCGACCCTTCTCCAGATCCCGAGTATAACAAAAACTTTATATATCAGATTGTATTTTTAGTTATAGCCTTTATTATTATGATATTTTCTCTTTGGAGAATACATTGTGTTCAAGATTTGGGTTGATAATTGATTTGCTTCTTCAAATTGTGCTTCAACATATTAATTAGATGAAGAAATGTGGAGTTGTATTGATTTTTTTTTTTTTATTTACCTTGTGATATGACTTCAATTTTATGTGATTGTTGTTATAAAAGGCGGGCCCAGTGCCACGAGGCTTTCGGCATTATTGATTCTGATAAGTGTTAAATGTATGAAGTCTTACTCCTGTAATACAGATAAGATAACTGTTACGACTCGAGACCTTGGTGCAAACCGATCACACTACATATTGAAACGGATTAACCCGTTAGCCCATTTAATATGTCGAGAAATATTTTGGACGCACTTAGATGCTTTTAGTATATTTTCAAATGATACGATATCTATCTGTTTTATTTATTTGTACCAGCAGATCCATACAATACTAAGCACATAGATATGATACCTCATCGCCTAATTGTGTCTAAAGAGTGTTTGAAATACTCGATGAGATTAAATATTCATAAGTTGTTTATATCAAATGATGTGTGATTTTTAAAATAATAATTTGTTA
>JAODPA010039219.1:0-12088 GCA_025585075.1 Nepenthes mirabilis | reverse complement strand
TCATATTTAGTAGGCAATTATATTTGTTTTCAAATTATTCTAAAATTAGGATTTCTTTATATAAGAACCCTACACTCTATTATTTGAGTATGATTGATAATTGATGAATTAAATAAAATATTGAGTGATTGCAATTTTATTCTCTCTCTACTTTTATTCTCTCTGATCCTCATTCTATTTCTTCCTCTCCTTTCAATTTCTTCTCCTTCCCCTCCTTTACTTTCCCCTTCCCTTCATCATTAAGAGACTAAGAACAAGAAATACTTCATATCAGCATTCAAGGATATCAACGACGGATAGGAAAGAACAAAAGTGAAGCAACGCGTTTGAATTAGAACTGAAGACAGTAGAGATTGTATTGGAAATACAGGATTACAAAATGGAAAGGGAATTGCTCCATTTCTTTTGATCAACTTCAGGAGTCACTCACCTAAGGGATTGGAAATTACTCACCAATCAAAAGGATCAAATACTCTTAAGACGACATTTTACTTAGAAATGGAACTTCAAATCTGCCTCTTAGCAGCTTCAGGAACAGAATATAAAGGCTACAGCAAGTGATCCGAGTCCAGGGGTGAAAAAGAGGAACAATTATGGGCAGCCTTTGGGAACAGCTTCATCCTTGGATGTAAAGCTACATGCCTTGGAACAAGCTTCTTCCTTACTGCGCCTGATTTGGTTGCTCCAGCCTTGGGGCCCTTTGCTTTGATATTGCAGGTTGTGGCTGCATCAAATGTGGCAGCTGCATCATCCTCCGGTTTGTGGAAAAAGCTTCCTTTGAGTTGGAGGTAGTCACTCCGTTAGCTCTTATTCACTAATCAAAGTGTCTTCTGATTCGGGTTTCAATTGACAGGATATTTGTCAGTAGAGGAGTGAATAAGAAAGAACATCCTTTATCAAGGTAAGGCTATTCACACTTACATAGAGTTATTTATATATAGTGTGAATTACAAAGTTATCCTTATAAGAAATATACCACGAAGAATATCCTCAAGCATATTCTCCTTATTTTCTAACAAGATATTCTCCTAATAATCTAACACTCCCCCTTAACTAGGAGTATAGGCGTTGATCATAATTATCTTGTTACAAATGTACTTAACACAAATACTAGAAAAAGACATTATGAAAATCGGCTAGCTGCTCACAAGTTTTCACATGTTTAACTTGAACAAAACCTTTTTGAAGATTCTCACAAAGTGACAATCCACATCGATATATTTGGTGCGTTCATGAAATACTCGATTTGATAATGGTCGAGTATTCTTACGTCCAAGCAACTTTAGTAATTGTTGTATCCACCTTACTTCATATTTAACATGTGGCGGTACACGATATCATTGTTTATTGCTTGATCTTGGAACTACATTTTGTTTCTTAGTCTTCTAGGATACCAAAATCCCTCCAACAAATATACAATATCCATGGTAGACTTCCAATTATAAGATGACTTTAGCCCAATCAACGTCAGAGTATCCCTAAACGTATGTGTGACAATAATTTACTTTAATGTAGACTATGCTCTATTGTACATTTAAAACACCGTAGAATATGTATGATTATCTCCTAATGTAGGACATGAGTAGAAGATATAAATTGACTACAATACTTATGAAGAATACAATGTCGGTTCAAATCACAACAAGGTAGTTAAACTTACCAACCAATTGGTGATACCGTTTTAATTCAGCAGCAATATCCCCATCATATGGAAATACTTCATTCATGGATCCATGGGTACATCACACAGTTTTTACATCCTACATATCAGTATCTCAAAGCAAATCTAGCATTTACTTCTGTTGTGAGAGAAAAATACCTCATCAACACCTCACAATTTCAATACCAAGAAAATACAACAAATTTTCTAAGTCATTAGTTTGAAAATGATTTTGAAAAAACACTTTGAGGTTGGCAATACCAATGTTATTACCACCAATAATCACAATATCATCCACATATACAACTAATAGAATGTACCAAATATTATAGTAACAATAGAAAGTCAAGTGACCCTGATTTCAACGAGTGACACCAAACTCAAGAACTATTTCATTGAATCTACCCAACAAGACACGTGGTATTAAATATTATATAACAATCCTTGTTATATTTTTCACATCAAGCAGTAAGCTACCACATAGAAGCCAAAGGCCTATCAACCACTTACTGTTCTGTTCTGTTTTGTTCAAGGAAGTTTCTGTTTTTTGGATGCAACCTTAGTTATGTTTCTCCCCTTGTAAATAACCTTGTGCACATATGTATTTATTCCTCACACGTGATTAGATAGATTACACGTGCGTATTAGAGCTACCTTACTGATTTTGAGTATGAGAGTTCAAATCCAAGTCCTCACAACAGCAAGCAGGAAGTTTTACAATTGTGAAACTAACTTCTGTAACTTACAAAGCTCTTACATCAACCATGGATACACATTTTGATTCTACTCAACCTTCAAACTATTGCCTTATAGACAATGATCAGTTGAATCAACGTCACATGGATCAACAGATTGATCAAGCTTATACACACAGATCAATACAAGAAGACTGAATTTCTACTCAGCACAATAACACATCTTTGTTTGCTTTGATTAATGGATCAGATTTGTTTTCAATGTATGGTTTAGATCGATTGTATGTTTTGTATATATTCATCTTCTACCGACTATGTCACTAACTTTATTCATTCAACACAAAATCAAGAGAACATAAATTATCTTCTCCATAGCTTCATCATACTTCACCATACTAGAAAATCTATTATGGAATCAGAGCATTAGATCCTGTGAAACTGCCATGGAAGAGATCACAACAACTTTATAACCAGAACATTGATCGGACCTAAAATTCAGATGGATTTTAATATCAAAGATCCAAATAGTCCTTTCTTTATTAACCAAAATGTTGAACCAGGTACTCTTCTCACAACCCTTGTTCTTAGTGTCAACAGTTACTATTCCTGGGATAAGGTTGTGACTAGAGCCCTTCACATAAAGAGAAAGCTAGGCTTCATTGATGGAAGCCTACTCAAACCAAAAGATTAAAATGATCCTCATGGATGGAAGATAATGACATTGTTGTTACTTGGCTGCAAAATGTAATCAATTCTGAGATCAAGAATAGCATCATTTACATTGATAGTGCTTTTCAACTATGGAAAGAATTGGAGCAAAGATTTGCTCAAGCTAATGGGCCACGTTTGTATGAACTAAAGCAATTGATTCATGATCTATATGCATTGGTGCAACAAGAAGAGAAAAGAAGGCAATTTCTTTTATACAACGCCATCTCGGGCTGACCATGCCTAGTAACATTCAGAGTCGTCACCTCAATACCGCACTTAAAAATAAAATTTCCAACAGCATGCAGTATAGGTGAAGTGTTAGGTGACCAAGTAACGAGACGGACTGTTACATGTCACAAATAGCCCCAAGCGACAATGAAAGGCCCGCAGAAGAGTTGGACCATTAAGATAAAGCAACCCTACAGCAGCCGCAATTCGGCGAGGCCACCGACCTAGTACCATTGAATCCGGAGAACCCGAAGAAATGTATACAATTAAGAAACTCACTCATCATACCCCTGCGAGATGAACTAATAAGCTTCTTGAGGCAAAATGCGGATGTCTTTGCGTGGACATCTGCCGATATGTTTGGGATTCTGGCCACACACTCACATTTCCGGTTGTCGACCTATCCTCCGTATACAACGCCATCTCGGGCTGACCATGCCTAGTAATATTCAGAGTCGTCACCTCAATACCGTACTTAAAAATAAAATTTCCAACAGCATGCAGTATAGGTGAAGTGTTAGGTGACCAAGTAACGAGACGGACTGTTACATGTCACAAATAGCCCCAAGCGACAACGAAAGGCCCGCAGAAGAGTTGGACCATCAAGATAAAGCAACCCTATAGCAGCCGCAATTCGGCGAGGCCACCGACCTTGTACCATTGAATCCGGAGAACCCGAAGAAATGTATACAATTAGGAAACTCACTCGTCATACCCTTGCGAGATGAACTAATAAGCTTCTTAAGACAAAATGCGGATGTCTTTGAGTGGACGTCTGCCGATATGTTTGGGATTCTGGCCGGAGTAATGATCTATAAGTTAGATCTCGATCCTGACCATAAGCCCATTGGCAGAAACAGAGAAACCACTCCATAGATAAACTTATAGCCATCCAAAAAGAAGTAAAGAAGTTGTTAGACACCAGATTCATCAAAGAAGTCTAATACACGGATTAGTTTCTAACATGGTTCTGGTCAAGAAAAGCAACGAAAAATGGCGGATGTACATTGACTTCACCAACGTTAACAAAGCCTGTCCAAAGGATAACTTTCTTTTGTCCAAAATCGACTTGCTGGTGGACTCGATCTCTAGTCACGAGCTGCTAAGTTTCATGCATGCATACTTAAGCTACAACCAAATCAGGATAAGCCCGGAGGATGAGGAGCATACCTCATTCATACCAATCAAGGCACCTACTGCTACAAAGTTATACTTTTTATTTTGAAGAACACGGGTGGCACTTACCAAAGGCTCGTGAACAAAATATTTGATAAATAGATCAGCTATAATATGGAGGTGTATATAGATGACATGCTTGTTAAGAGCAAAACTACCAGCGACCATATTCGTAATCTTGATGAATCCTTCAAGGTACTCCGTGTGCACCAGATGAAGTTAAATCCAGCCAAGTGTGTCTTCAGAGTGCCCTCAGAAAAATTCTTGAATTTTATCGTCTCTCAGCGAGGGATCGAAGCTAACCCAATGAAGATCAAGGCCCTCATGGACATGTCTCCACATTGGAGTGTCAATGATGTCCAAAGGCTAACCGAAAGACTGGCAGTGCTATCCCGCTTCTTAGCTCAGTCAAGAGACAAGTATCAGCCATTCTTCAAGGCTCTGAGAGGAATAAAGGCTATCAGTTTCCAGTGGACGATAGAGTGCTAGGCCACCTTTGATGAGCTGAAGTAGTACCTAGCCAATCTGCCATTGCTGACATTCCTAAGAGACGGAGAAGAGTTATACCTGTACTTGACAGTATCAGAGATGGCTCTTAACTCCATTCTGATGCGCCAGGACTCTGACGTGCAGTGGCTGGTCTACTATGTGAGCAAGTTGTTGACCGGTGCAGAGACACGCTACCCACATGCCGAGAAGTTTGCTCTTGCGCTCAACTTCTCAGCCCGAAAGTTGAAACCCTAATTCCAGGCTCACCATGTGGTCATCCTGACCGACCAACTGTTGAAAGGAACCCTTCAAAAATCTAACATTTTTGGATGACTGGTCAAGTGGGCCATCGAGTTGGGAGAATTCGATATCAAATTTTGACCTAGACCAGCCATCAAGGGGCAGGCCCTGGCCGATTTCATTGTTAAGACTATGACCCCAATCATCGATGAGCTCCCCACTGAGGATGCAAATCACCACCCAGAAGAGCCAGAATGGGTTTTTAACATGGACTGTTCATCCGCCAGCTTAGGCGGTGGAGTTGGAGTGGTCCTACGGACCCCGAACGAGTTTGAAGTAAAATACTCATTTAAACTCAACTTTTCAGACACCAACAACGTTGTTAAGTACGAAACCTATTAGCTAGATTATGACTACCCAAAGAGTGCTCAACTAAGTGACTGACTATATATAGCGACTCAAAGCTAATCGTTAATCAGATCAACGGGCGTTTTGAGGCGTACAACCCTCTCTTGGCTAGATACTTAGCTAAGGCACAGGATACGATCCAGAGATTTTTTAAGCTGAACCTGGCCACATCCCCAGAACTAAAAACTAGAAGGCCAACTAGCTTGCAAGAGCAGCGGTGACCGAAATCCAAAGTAGTACTCGAGGGACATGTGGGAAGTTTTGAGCGCTCCTAGCATAGAGGAGGAGAAAGCAATGCAAGTTTTTGACGGCAAAAACTGGATGACGCTATATTGAAAGTATCTGACGGACGAAACACTACTAGAGAACTCAAATGAGTCTAAACGGATTAAAAAGACGGCCAGCTGGTATACAATAGTCGATGAAAAGCTATATCGCTGAGGATACTCGACTCTGTACTTTCCATGCCTTACACCTGAAGAGGTTGACTATGCTTTAAGCGAAATCCACCTCGAGATCTATAGATAACACATCAGCGACAAGAACCTAGTGTTTAAAGTCATATGCCAGGGATATTACTGGCTAACAATGAGGAAGGATGCCCTGACGTTTGTGAAGAACTGCGAGAATTGTCAACTCCATGGCAATCTTCACCACCAGTCGCTCGCGGAGCTGAGATCCCTCAAAGCTCCTTGACCTTTCACACAATGGGGGCTTGATATTCTCAACCCATTTTTCATCGCGATTAGGCAAAGGAAGTTCATTATCGCGAACATTAACTACTTCACAAAATGGGTTAAAGTCGCCCCATTGGCTAAGATCTTCAAGTACAACACCCTGGAATTCGTCTGCTAGAACATAGTGAGCAAATTTGGCATTCTTGAGGTCATTGTGACTGACAATGGAACCCAAATTTTGAGAAAATGCTTCACCAAGTATTATACCAATTTGGGCATCAGATTGGTTCACACTTTGGTAGCATACCCCCAAGCGAACGGACAGGTGAAAGTTATCAACTAGATGCGAACGGGCAGGTGGAAGTTACCAACCGGACGCTACAGCACAACTTAAAGACCAAGCTGGAGGATGCAGGGAGCTTCTAGGTCAACGAACTGCCCTCCGTGCTATGGTCATACCGGACGACTTTTAAAGAACCAACTCGTGAGACACTTTTCATCCTTTGCTACGGGATTGAGGCTGTAATTCTAGTTGAGATTGAACTCCTAAGCCTTCAATCCACTTGGCAACTCCCAGAAAATTCGGGAATACCTAAACTTGTTGGTGGAAGCCTGCGACGCGGCCAAGATGCGAACAGTCGCCTACCAATAACAAATCGCTCGCTACTACAACAAGAAAATAAAAGCGCGGCAATTCGAAGTTGGAGATTTGGTCTTGCAAAGCATATAGGCCACAATTAGAACAGCCAATCGAAACAAACTTTCCCCGAATTAGGAAGGCTGTTCCTTATCTCAGCCATTTTGTGGAACAGAGCATATAAACTTCAAATTCAAAACAGTAAGTTGGTTCTGCAGACGTGGAACGCAATCTATCTAAAATGGTACTACCAGTGAAGTCCCAGGTAAGTCATCTGTGTAATCTGAAGCATGCTTGTAACATACATTGTTAATTAATAAAAGAAAATGTTCTTTTTTTCCTTTTCATCTGCATGCATCTTTTCTTTTTCTTTTCTCCATATGAATGTTTGCTTGTAGGGTAAATAAAGTAGACGACCTAGACTGCCCCTAAGTCGGGCAAGTTTTCACTCACTCGTAATTAAATCTTGATCATCTAAGCAGCCTATAAGCGGTCGAATTAAACCTTGGTCATTCAAACGGCCCACAAGTAGTCGAATTAAACCTTGATCATCCAAATGACCTATAAGTGATCGAATTAAACCTTGGTTCCATACCAAGTGGCCCATTCGCTATCTAATTTCAAACTTTAAGGGGTTTAAACGTCACACGTGACAACCTCCTCCAACAGGAGATAGCACAGTTAGTCTACGATAGTCAATAAATTGGGGCAGAGTGTGAAAGAATAGACACTCCGATAGAAAGCTGACCGCCTAGAATCATAACATGGGTAGTGCAAGACAATACGAGGGCATAATTCATTAAAGCATACTCGTATATAAAAGTGATTCCTTGAGGACCAAGGGTCGATGTGAAAACACGACACACCTCTGAATAGCAAGACCGTGACGGTCAACGCTTTAAGTTGACCAGCCCAAAGGCCACACGACAAGTTGATCGGCCGGCACAAATGGTCAAGCAAAAAAAGATAGGAAAAGCAAGGCAAGACATGGGGACAAAAGCATTACCAAAATGCATTTCTCATTAACATATTCAATGTACAACAGGAGACAAAAACCAAAATACAAAAATCCCAGCTAAGGGGCAGAGCTCTCGGGAGGACGCGGGAGAGGCCCTTGTGCACCCCGAGCGAAGTCAACCAGGTCCTCACGACACTGGGCACCACGGTTCATGGGGTCAAGGATGCCTTCAAGAAAGTCTAAATTCACCACCTTGACAATATAGCAACAGATGCTGATGCCTTTCTAGAGCTTGGCCCACACTACCTGAGTGAGCTCCTAAGGGTGCAAATGGGTGGACAGCTCATTCTCTAGCATGATAATCTTAACCCGAAGCTCACCCGTGAGCCCCTCCGACCGAGAAGCCCTCTCTTCCAGCTTCGTTGACTGCGCCCTAAGCTCTAACAGCTCCAGCTGGAGTGCGGCTTTCTCCTCCTAAAGTTGTCGAAATTGGGCACTCAGCTGGCTCATTTGCTCCTCCAGCTGGAGAATCTCTTCATCTCGGTCTCTGATCATTGCATCTCTCTAGTGCAGTCACTTATGCACAGCACCCAATATCTTGTCTTCCTACAAGAAATCAAAGAAGTTAGGTAACAGCGACAAAAGAAAAAGAAAGGGAGAGCTTCAAAAAGTTATCGGGAAGTCTCTTCATTGCTTCCTTCCAGATTGGCCCTATGACTTAGGACCTACTGGAGGGGAACTTGGAGCGGCCTCCTCCTGAGACCACTTCACAGTAGCTTCGCCGGCAAGTTCTAGTGGCAAGACGTCAAGGAGACTTGGAGTAATGGCCTCCTGTGCAGGCTCTACAATGATGTCAACCGCCTCAGCAAGTGCTTTGGCGACTGACTGTTCTAGCTTTGCAGACGGCTTCGTGGCTGACTCCTATAGCCTGGTGGTTTCAAGCAGCAGCTCCACTGGCACAGTAGGCACCGCCAAGTCACTCGGCAGCGATGGCTCAATGCCAGCACTTCCCGTGGTGGCTTTCTCGATGACTCCAAAGTCCTCCACAGAAGTCTCAACCCCGGAGCACTCTCCAATCCTAGCAAGTCGCCCATCCATCTAATAGTCCAGCTTTATGAAAGACGAGGAAGTAGGCTGAGCTGGAATGACCCTCTTCTTCCTTGGGCTACTGGGAGCATCACTGATCATGGGAGCGCTGCCATCGTCGATAGTGAGAGCGCCGACCTTCCTTTTGCATTGCGACGCCTCCGGTGGTGAAGGTCTGATCTTCTAAATGGGTGAAGGAGGATACCAGTGAGCTTTCCTGATTTCCTCCCTGGAAACCAGGTGATCCCTCCTGAACTCGGAGAGATGCCCGTTCACCAGTTGCAGCAATGGCTTCACTGCCTCCACCTCTTCCTTCATGGGCCTCCTGGTAAAACCATTACGAACCTTGCCCCAATCCCGGGATAAGAGCCAGCTGTTAGCAATACGAACAAAGAAGAAACGATCCTTCCATTTCTTAAGTGAGTTGTAAATCATGCTGCTGATACGCAGCTCCCTGGGAGATAAGGAGATCTAGTCATCACTCCGAGTGAACCGGAATATCACCCTTAGGGATTCCACCATCAGTAGCTGTGAGTGGTGACAGAGGAAGACACACAGCGAACAAAGATATCATATTGCATTTGTATGAAGCCGTGCAATAGGAATACCAAGCACCGTAAAAATGTGGAGCAGCTCCTCTGGAATATTGAGGCAAAGTCCACTTCTCAGGTGAGCCTTGTACATTGCAATGTGGCTCGCAGGAGGAGAGCAGGCACTGTCCTACTCCCTGGGCATCGAGAACACAATATGTGGAGGGATGTTGAACTCGACGGATAACTCTCTCACCTTACCAGTGGAAATAACTGGGCCAATTTCAGAAACGGAAGGAGTCGTGAGATCAGAAGCAACAGGAAGAGATAAGGACTTAGAATTTTTGAGAAGAAAATTGTGGAAAGTTTGAACTGATGTACAATTTTTATAAAGCTCGCAACCGTTGGAGTAAGGTAGAGCATTGAAAAGGCGTGGCGATCATACCGGACATGTGTTGATTCCAGAGATGGCGCCTTCAAATCAAATCCTCTGATTAATTAATTACAAGGATTACAAATTCACTGCATAAGGATACGTGGCCGAGAGCAATGGGCCACTCAGAATACTGAAACGACTCTGTGCCCTTTTGATTGCCCTTCCGGCAACTTTCTTCCCACTCAAGTCCTTTGGATTCTACCATTGCGGTCAATGAATCTGGTAAACACTTTCTTCAGCTCAGTTTTTCGGATTCCAGCATGGCAGTTAATGAATCCGATCAACTCTCTCTCTCTTCGATTTAGTTCTCTGGATTCTAACATGACAGTTAACAAAGTCGGTCAATACTCTTTCTGACTCAGCTCTGTGGATTCTATCATTACGGTCAACGAATTCAGTCAACTTTTTCTCTTCAGCTCCATCTTCCGGATTCAAGCGCCCTGGTAAATGTATCTGGTCAATGACCTCACCCACTCCATCCGTTGGGTCCAAACAAAGCAAGCAACGGGCTCAGAGATGGGAGTAAGGGAATCACACCAACAACAATCGGCAGGAGAATTTGGGATAGGCTTTAAGGGACAATGCAGCCCAAATGCATCCCATTGTGAATATGCAGGAGGCTAGAATCCCAGGCCACCGACATGGAGGGTAGTGATAGGGATGCTAGAAATTGGCTAGCCAAAAAGGAGTAAGAGGCCTAAATTAAGCAAAGGCCTAGCTGTGCTCCGGACGGTCAATGGAGATGTTTACTGAAAAGACTGCAAGTGGGTCGGCTGACGCCCAGGATAAATGTTGCCCAAGTCAAAGTTTGCCCACGCATGCCTTAATAATCGCCTGCCCTAATTCTCCGTGCCTCTAGGAAAGGAAATCTCCATTGTAACGACAACCTCTCATAATCAAAGTACATCCTAGAGGAAGGCGCATGAATCGGCACACAATCTACAGAAGAAACCTAATGGTTACTTTGTGCAAAAGGAAAGGGATCCACATTTTTTACCGTTGCAGCAAATAATGGCACTCACATACGAGCAAGAAAGGCAACGATCCCCACAGAAGGTGGGTATCCTGCCTCGCTATGTAAGGAAGGCTGTGGAGGACCATGGCTATAAAAGGCCATGGAAACTCACTCTATATGGATGCTCTCAATTGCCTATAAATGCCCTCTAGCATACTGAAGCTCACAGAAGCTCTCTACGTACTTAAGCTTTCTGACGCTTTCTCCCTTATTCTTTCTACACTTGGTCTTTTGTGAATTGAGTATAGTGGGTAAATTACTTTATATAAGTAACCTCCAACCAAGCCACTCTCTTCACGAGTTTACCTCCCACTAACATATCCAAACATGCTCTAAAACACTCGTCTTTGCATTCTCTACATTTACCTTCTCATCCTTGGAAGACTCTATATTAATTTGAGCGTTGGAGTATTTTCAGTGGGATCAAATCCCGCTGTCACCTGACCTTTCACTTTAAGTTGTGATGTGCAGGATCCCAAGCTCCCCGAACAGAGATCGAAATCCGACGGATAGCTCGAACTGAACCCATTCAAAGTTTGGATCCAAGATCTATCAGATTAATTACAAGATATTGATTAATCAACTTAAATTTGGCTCAACACCTCTACAAATGCAAAGGCATTTAACATCATAAAGACATCTAGCAATCTTACAATCGAGGATTTTACAATCAAGCATCTAATGATCTAACTATCTTTAGATTCTCTAATCTTGGGCAAATCTGGCATATTTTGACACATCTAGATCTTAGAATATATGTTTACTTTTTGATCCCTATGATCTCTAAAATTTGACATAAGTCTCACAACATAGCCTCCACAAAGATTATCTCATGCTTGTCCTCTCGAACACCTCTTCATACCAAATATACTCTCGGAGCTTAGTTTTTCAATTCTTTGCTCTCTCCCTCTTCCTCAAACTTATTTGTCATGGGATGTTGTAACACCCTAGTGTTTTCTGACTTGAATTAATTGAACTCTTCGTCGATAAATTTGCTTAATTATGGAATTACTAAAGAAGATTGAATCTTATAGAGCAAATAATTTATAGGCTTTCAAGGACTAACCTTATAAAGACTCCTAAATAAGTTATATTTATGAAAATTTTAGAAGGATATTTTAATAATTTACTTAATAAATAGT
>JAODPA010039208.1:0-12088 GCA_025585075.1 Nepenthes mirabilis | reverse complement strand
AGGATCAGTTTTATATTAAACAAAGAGAATCGTTGTTATCCCCCTGCGATGTATTTAGATTGAGTCACTTCTTATGATAAGTATATTGGGCAAAGTGGCAGCTGTCACAGATAAAGCATGAAGGTTATATTTGATTCCATTTTTTGTTTTTTGGCTTTTGAATTTCATTTAATATTCATTTGTTAGCAATTTTGTATTTTTACAGTGAATTATTCATCACGTATTCATTTGTTAGCTACTATAACAATGGAGTGGTTTTTAAATTTTGATGTTCGGTTCTACTTTTTTATTTGTCATATTTATCTTAGATTTATCTTCCCAAATTTTTGGCAATTTTAATCTATACGGTTTTGTTATTCTCTTAAAGCAATCTAATTGATTAGCAACAAAATTATAAGGGCAATCTTTGACAAGCTGCCCTAATTATACATTAAAAAAAGCATAGTTTATCTTATTATAATATGGCAATCATGAATTTAAACGACGTAAATTACATATATTTCATCATTCAGCTATTATATATATATATATATTTGTTGGGTCCATCCCGGAATGAGCTAGGAGCAACAAGGCTCAAGCTCCCGAGAAGCCCAAAGGACTTAGGAAAAATATCCTACGTGTCGTCTCAGAAGTAGTAGCCAATCAGTGCCCTATGCGGTTCATTAATGCGCCTATAAATAACAGGAACCAGCTTAGAGAATGCCAGCCAATGAGAAGAAGGTCAGCGCTGTCACTTACGACACACGCAGTACTCCCAAGTCGCCCAACCAATCCTCGTGCTAGTAGCAGACCAACTGTGGTCAACGCCCGACGACGTTCTTTCCACCACTGTAAGGCGACAATTAACACCGCTGGCGGTATCAATGATTTATGCGCCCAAAGCTCTCCATCATTTAAAGCCTCTGTCGAGCAATCTTAGTAAGTCACTCCCTGCAGTGCAAATTCGGAGCCTAGCATCCAGTAATTGCTCAATGAGTCTTGCATACTTGCATCCTCATTCCCCCGCGATATCTCTACATTCACTCCTGTATCTCTCCGTTTATTACGGAAGATATTTGACTTGAGTGTCGGAATATTTTCAGTGGGAGAAATTTTCGCCGACTTCTAACCTCCTATTTATAATTTGTGTTATGTAGGACCCAAATTGAGGAGAGTGGAGACCGGACCCATTTAAGATCTGACCTAGGCGCGGAATCCGAAGGCTCCCTAATTTGTCAGAGAACCCAAATCTAGAGACGCAACATTGGCGCCGTTTGTGGGAACAACGAAAAGTCTAACCTCACACATTGTATTCACACTATGACGAAAGAAATTGTCAACACTAGAGCACAAGCAAGTGAGCCACTGAGAGACACCATCGCCCACGGTGACGACCTCTTAGTTGGTGGCCATGTCGGGGAGCGGCCAGAGCTCAACGTGCACAAGCTGGTTGCCGATGTAGGCAACATGAGGCAAATGCTTCAAGTACTGTGCAATCGGATGGAGATGTAGTGGATGGAGGCTTCTCCCTTGGTACCTTAGGCATCAACTTCTAGACGAGGAAGGCACGGCGCAAGAGCCCCCAGGGCAAGATCGATCCGGCTTGATGATGCCGAGGCCCAGGCTACCTTAGGCAGCATGGCCCAAACAATAGTTAGGATCCTTCCTAGTTGGGACTAGTTGGTGGAAAGCCCAGAGCAGCGAAACCACCGCAACTCCCGTAGAGACAGGAGGCCCACAGCCATGGGCTCGTGCAATGTGCGACTGCCCCGTGCGGGTAGCCGCCACTTCCAGCGCGACCTGCAGGACAACTCCGAGCTCAGAGACTTGATCAACGCGAAGAGGAGTGGGTCCACCCCACGGATAGAGGAAAAAGTGGAAAAGAATATGGAACCACATGTTCAAAGGGGTGCCCGGACGATCGGCACTCGACCCGTGAAGGTCACCGTTCACTATGAACATCCGGACTCAACCACTCCCCCTGAAGTTCAAGATACCTTCCCTGGACGGGTACGATGGAAGTACGGACTCGATGGACCATCTGGACTACTTTCGTACCCACCTGTCCCTCCATGGGGTAAGCAAGGCTGTGATGTGCCGGTGATTCCCTCCCACACTCAAAGGGGATGCCTTGCTCTGGTTCCATGGCTTCCAACCCAACTCCATCTGCTCCTTCGATGACCTCGTCAATTTCTTCCTAAGCCAGCTCGCCTTCAGTCGGACGGAAGAGAAGCAGCCTTAGCGCCTTGTTCGCCTCCACCAAAGGCTGGAGGAGAGCATGAAGCGGTTCCTGACTCACTTTATCACTGAAGTCCATCGAATCCCCGAACTCTCTGACGAAATGAAGCCTAGTGTCTTCATTGCCACGCTGGCAGTTGGGGAATTCTTCAAGTACCTGGCGCACCAATGCCCCTAGTCTTTTCGAAAAGTTGAGGCTATCGCTCGAGCCTATATTTCGGCCGAGGAGGCCAACGAGGCGAAGCATCCCAAATGCGTAGACTGCCCACCGGAGGGGCCGATCGTTGGGAGGAAGTGAAACGGAGATAGCAGCCACTTCCAGGAGCACCACAAGCAACCACGACCTGAACTGAGCGCCAGGAGGGAATACAAGCCAATGACACCAACTTCCTTGAACGACACCCATTTGAACATCCTGATGTAGATCAAGGGTGAAACATTCTTGAAGTGGCCCAAAGCGCCGAAGAACCTAGAGGTTGGAGACCAAATGAAGTATTGCCATTACCACCGGTCTCTAGGGCATACCACAGACAATTATCGGACCCTACAGAAGGAGATTGAAGACTTGGTCCGTCGGAGGACCCTCACGCGGTTCCTAAGGTGCTTGGGGTAGGCCCCCATGGATTTTGAAGGTGAAAAGAGCGTCCGCCAAGGAACCGTACTGCCGCCGGCGTGATCAGTATGATTTCAAGCAGGTTGGCCAACAACAGCGGGTAGGAATGACCCCAGCGTGCTTCTAGCAGCAAGAGCGAGAGTAAAGGATAGGAGTGATGTCATTAGTTTTAGTGGTGACGATATGACACATGTAACCTCTCCTCATTCTGACTCTTTTGTTGTATCAACTCTCATTTCAGATGGTATGCTTGATTACCAGTTGAAACAAGTTTTTATTGATAATAAAAGTTTTAAAAATTTTCTATATCTTGAGACCTTTTTTAAGCTTATGTTGAAAAAGAATCAGTTAAGGATGGCCGAAGGCCTTCTATACCCATGCAGGGGGAGATCCAGTTGGAAGTCACGATGAGAACTTAGCCATGTATTGCCACACAAGAGTCGACGGTCGTCTTCGTTGACTTACCTTTCATCTACAACGCTATTCTAGGCAGGCCATTTCTCACTACCTTCTGGGTCATAACATCGATCCCTCATCTAAAGATGAAGTTTTCGACCTCGTACACTGTGGGGGAGGTGCTAGGTGATCAGATAGTGAGATGGACCTATTATCTATCCCAAGTCACCCCTGTGGTGCCAAACCGACTAGCCGGGGACTTAGATTTCCACGACAAAACTATGTTGCAGCAAGCCCAATCAGGTGAGGCGACCGAGATGTTCCCTCTGGACCCCACCGAACCTGAGAAATGAGTGCATATCGATGGTTTCCTTACCGCTGCAGTCCACGATCGATTCATAAACTTACTCAGGAAGAACTCCGACCTCTTCGAATGGGTTCCCGCCAACATGCCCGAGATACCGGTCAGAGTAATGGTGCACAAGTTGGGCCTCAATCCTAGTCACAAACCCATCAGGTAGAAGCGTAGGAACCACTCCGTTAAGAAATTAATAGCCATAAGAGAGGAGGTGAAAAGGCTACTAGACGCTGGGTTCATAAGGGAGGTCCAATACCCAAATTGGCTATCGAACGTTGTACTTGTGAATAAGAGCAATGACAAGTGGTGAATATGCGTCGACTTAATTGTTGTGAACAAAGTCTTCCCAAAGGATAGTTTCCCGCTCCCTCGGATTGATCAGCTAGTGGACTCCACATCTAGGCATTAACTCTTGGGTTTCATGGACACCTACTCAGGCTACAACCAAATCAGGATAGATCCAGACGATGAGGAGCATACCTCCTTCATGATCGACTAGCGGATATATTGCTACATAGTCATGCTCTTCGGCATCAAGGATGCAGGGGCAACTTACCAGCGACTGGTGAACACGATGTTCAAAACCCATATAGGAAGAAATGTGGAGGTATACGTGGATGACATGCTCGTCAAAAATAAAGTAGCCAATGACCACATTCGTAATCTGGAAGAGAACTTTGAGGTACTCTCGGCTCATGAGATGAATCTCAACCCAGCCAAGTGCACATTTGGAGTAACCTCTGGAAAATTCCTGGACTTCATAGTATCCTAATGCAGCATCGAAGCCAACCCAAAAAAAATCAAAGCCATCCTCGACATGTATCCTCCGTGGACTGCGAAGGATGTCCAAATGCTCACAGGGTGACTCGCCGCCCTATCATGGTTCATGGCTAAGCCCGTGGAGAAGTACTTGTCATTCTTTAAGGCAATCCGAGGGACGAAGGCATCCAGATTTCAATGGATGGGCGAGTGCGAGGCAACATTTCAGGAACTGAAAGCATACCTCATCAGTCCGCCCCTTCTGAACTCGCCTTTAGACGGCAAGGATCTATATCTCTACCTGGATGTGTCAGACACAGCTCTGAGTTCGATGCTCATCAGGCAACACGAAGGCATGCAGCGACCCATGTACTATGTGAGAAAAGTATTGACGGGCGCAGAGTCTTGATACCGCCATGCCAAAAAAATTGCCTTGGCCCTCATCTATTTCGCGTGAAAGTTGGGGCCTTACTTTGAGGTGCACCGGATCGTCATGTTGACCAATTAGCCCCTAAAGGCGATTCTCTAGAAGCCAGAGATGTCCGGATGACTCGTCAAATGGGCTATATAGTTGTGTGAGTTTGACGTGGAGTTTCAATCGCGGCCAGCCCTCAAAGGCCAGGATCTAGCTGATTTCGTTGTTGAGACAACGACTCTAGCCTTGACGCTCAGGACCAACATGAAAGTGCGGGCACGTTGGATGCTCCCGCGTGGACCATGAATGTGGATGGGTCATCCACGCAGACAGGCAGCAGAGCCGGTGTCGTGCTCAGGACTCTGGATTGCTCGGAGATCAAATTCCCTTACACTCGCCTTTTCGGCTACCAACAAATGGTGGAATATGAAGCTCTTCTGGTAGGGCTCTAACTGGCCAGGGAATGCTCCGTGAAGGCACCAGTTGTGTGTAGTGATTCAGAGCTGGTGGACAACAAAATTTAAGGAGCCTTCGAGGCATTGAACCTGTAGCTTTCTAAATACCTGTCGAAGGTGAAAGCCCAGGTCTGGGTATTTGAGAGCTTAAAATTGAACACGTCCCAAGAGTTGAGAATTGGAAGGCTGATCAGTTCGCTAAAGGCGCAGCCGCGAGATGCCTGGAGCAGTATGCCAAGAGCATGTAGGAAATTTTGGCTGCCCCAAGCATCGACGGCCCAGATTAGGAAGTGCTACAGGTAACTGAAGGCGACAACTGGATGACCCCCATACTACAAGTATCTGACAGACGGAACACTACTGGAGAACCCTAAAGAGGCCAAGCGGGTAAGGAAGATGGTAGGTTGGTATACGATCATCATTGGTAAGTTATATCGGTGAGGATATTTAACTCCATACGTGAAATGTCGAACTCCAAACTAGGATGAGTATGCGCTAGGTGAGGTCCACCTTGATGTGTGCAGCTCACACGTTGGGGAAAAAACCTCACATTCAAGATCATGCGACAATATTTGTTTTGACCGACGATGAAGTAAGACGCTACAGAATTTGTTAGAAAGTGTAAAAACTGTGAAGTTCATGGGACTTTGACCCATTGGCCGCATTCGGAGCTGCATAGCCTACAATCCTTGTGGCCATTCGCGCAGTGGGGGCTCAACATCCTTGGGCCAATGCCCTTGGCCTCGAGGTAGATTAAGTTTCTCATCGTCGGTTTTGATTACTTCACCAAGTGGGTTGAAGTGCTTCCCCTAATGTGGATAACCAAGCAGAATGCAGCGGAGTACATCCGGCAGAGCATTATTTGTCATTTTGAGATTTCCGAGGTCATAGTGACCAATAATGGAACTCAGTTCACCGAAAAATGGTTTACTAAGTATTGTGCGAGCTTGCACCTCTGGCTGGTTCACATGTTCATGGCATACCCTCAAGCTAACAAGCAGGTCGAAGTCACCAACGGGACACTGTTACACGGACTAAAGACCAAGCTTGAGGATGCAAGGAGCTCCTAGGAAGATGAGTTGCCCTCTGTGCTCTGATCGTATCACACGACCCCACAGGAACCCACGAGGGAAATACCCTTCAGCCTCTATTATAGGGATGAAGCGGTCGTCCCCGTTGAAGTAGGACTCCCCAGTATGCGGGTCGAGTGCTTTGAGCCCGCTACCAACTCTCAAAGGCTCCGGGAGTGCTTGGACTTGGTTCCGGAGGTTCGTAATGCAGCCCGCTTGAGGATGGCGGCCTACCAACAACGTGTCACTTGATATTACAATAAGCGGGTGAATACTCGCCCGCTCGATGTCGGGCACCTAGTCCTCCGGAGCGTATAGGTGGTGGGGAAGACCGCCAACAGGAACAAGCTCTCTCCAGGCTGGGAGGGTCTGTTCCTCATCTTGGCGATCTTTCGAAATAGAGCGTACAAGCTACACACCCAGAATAGCAAGCTGGTCCCTCGAACCTAGAACGCCGCCCACCCCAAGAATTATTACCAATGATCCGGCACCAAGGTCAGGTAAGGTGTGTATACACGATGAAGAGTGCTTGTACATGTAACACATTTTTCATTAATAAAATTGTTGCTTTTATATTCTTGTGTGTTCATTCATGTGAATGTGTGCATGCATGTCATCTCAAAAAGATAAAATGGCCTAGACTGTCCCAAAGTCTGGAGGATTTTCATCCGTTTATAGATCAAAACCTTGGCCCTTAAGCAGTTGTACTCGAACTTAGGCCCGATGCAGAGGGGCCCTTAACGGCCCCAAAACCTTAGCTCCGTGTCGAGTGACCCTCAAGCGGTCGTACTCAAACTTTGGCCTTGCGTCGAAGGACCCAGAGAGGCCTAAAAACCTTGGCTCCATGCCATGTATTCAAACTTCGGCCCAGCATTAAAGGGCCCTGAGCAGCCACAAAACGTTGGCTTCGTGCCAAGCAATTCTCAAGTGATTGTACTACGAACTTTGGCTTAGCGCGGAACGGCCCAAGCGTGGCCAAGCGAACAGGCCAGGGGGCTCCGAAAGTCCCCGATATGCGGTCATCAAAACCTTAGGGGGCCTAAATGGTAGGCGTATGATGACCTTCTCGGAAGGAGAAAGTACCCTCAGTCAACAACGGATGATAGGGCAGGACCATTCGCATGGGAGCAACGACGCCATGAGGCAGTCAAGTGCTGAAAATGGTGCCATGTGCACAACAGCCTAAGACCCAGAGTTCGTCTACTGTGGCCTGAAAACCCAACCGTCCATTGAGTGGCTCCACAGGGCGTGCGACGATGTCCAACCCACTGGACCGAGCATCCCACTCCACGTGAGATGCAATGAAATTCTCTGATAAAGGGCGAATACAGCGTAAGAAGGCACCGGATTGGGCCCTTGGCGACGATAGCTAAACAGTTTAGTCATTACAAGACAAGTTGCAGTGCCAAAGGAGATAACACATACAGAGAAATGTTGAAGGCCAAAGAGAAAGTTGCATTTCATTAATCTTGTATGACAAAGGCTACAAGAGGGAGTTCAAGCAATAAAAAAGAGAAAGAACTGTACGAGAGCTCCGGCTACCCTAGGAGTTTGAAGGACTAGCACCTTCGGAAAAGTCAGTCAGATGGGAGCCCTCTATAATCCCATTGTTCCTCGTATCAAAAATCCCCACCGAGGTGCCTGGGAATGCAACAGACACAATACAACGGCACATGTGAATGCCATCCCAAAATCTGGCTTCTAGCACTTGAGCCGTCTCCTTTGGGGAAAGCCGAACCCTAAGGTCTGCCAAGGTGCGGGAGTTCCTACCATCCAATTCAAAGATTCAGCCCTTTGCGACCTGAAGCTCTAAAGCTCGCCCTTCAGCCACTCGTTCTCTTACCTCAGTGCCGTGGTCTCGGTCTCAACGTGTAGGGCAACCTCCCATTCTGTTCCCTCCTAGATCTAATAGAGCAGATCGTCCCGTCGAGAAAGTGCAGCCTGAAGAGAGTGTGACGCATCCAAAATCAGCCAAGGACAGGCAGGGGAGAGTAAGGAACCAGATAACATTAATACGCAGGACAGCGAGGTGATGCGAAATTCAGAGAAATCATACCTCTGTGAATAACTCATCCACATTGCTGGTTAGGCCAAAGATAGCTTCCGCCGCACGCACACCCAAGGGGCACATAACGCTCGGCAGCCACCTCCACCGAGTTTGGAAAATCTGACACCGCCAAGGGCGGAGGAACACTTGGGGTCTTTGGCTGCTCTGTCTCCTCCGCCACGTCCTCCTCTTGAATCATGTCGACGTCGGGGGGACTAGTGATCTGTCCAGACATGCTTCCTTCCTCAACAACAGCAGGCTCTTGGACGCGCGGCTCAGGTGATGCCTTGGAAGGTGAACAAACAACCTCTGGAATCTTCGCTAGCTTTGGCAAAAGCTTCAGGTCATCCACCTTGACGATCCCTTTGAACTCTAGCACGTCACTTGCTGTGGGCCCAACGCTCCCAACGGCTGCTCCCTGTGACTCCAGATTGAAAAAGAAGCTCGATGGGGACTCCCCTCCGGAAGGGAGCTCGATCATGGGAACTCCGTACTCTACTAATACAACAGTGGGAATCGGGGAGCGCTCAGCCACCCCCTCCTGCGACACCGATTCCAGCTCTTGCTCCGGGATGGTAGTCCCGGGGTGCACAACTGGCTCAGCAGTCAGCCTCAGCTACCTCCATATAGAGGTACCTCCGGCGACCCTCATCCTCTTAAGGGGTGCCTCATCCTCCTCGTCTGAGGAAGACTCGAGCAACAACAATGAGTTGCTCTCCCCAGGGGACTCCCTCGATGGTTCCTGGAGAACAATGGGTCTAGCCTTCTTCTTCTCAACAGTAGAGGTCATCCCGCCTCACACAGGCCCCCACTTGGTGGTAGCAAAAGAATTTGGTGTTAGAGACATTTGTCTAATTGGCATATTCCGTAACCATGTGTATTATTGTATCAATGTTGGGTTGTGGGTTGTCGGGTTAACGTCCGTTTTGTCCGTTCCGTCCTCTAGTCGCTCGAGCCGTTCGAAGCCCCTGCGCCCGCCTGGCTCTCGATACCCGCTCGAGTCGAAAATCCAGAATGTACCCGGCTCACCTGGCGCTCGCTACCCGCTCGAGCCAAAAAATCAGACTGTTTTTCGCTCGCTGAGCGCTCGAGACCCGCTCGACCGCACGGAGGGTTTCTCTAGAAACCCTCCGTGCACCCGCTGTGCGCTTGAACTGCGCTCGAGCGCCGGTACAACGGGTAAATTTTTAAACGAAAATTTGGAGCCCCCTATAAATACTAGGCTTATGTTTTTGAAACCCTAAGGACTATTAACCGAAAATTTTCATGCCTCCTTTGAGAAGAAATCCTCTTATACTCCATTGTCATTGCTCCTCTTGAGAAAATCGAACCTCGCAAGATTGCTCTTCATGTTCAAACAAGTTTTCTTACCAACATTCTTTAACCATTGAAATACTACCTTCGACCTTCGTTGGAGACGTTGGTTCGTGGAGAAGGAGACTCGATTATGATCGGCAATTCAAGTGGTTCGAGGAAAGATTGACGTGAAGACCAGAAGGTATCCGGTTCCGTTGTCGCGAGCAAATCCAAGGAGTTCCTTGATAGGGATCACGTGACGGAAGTAAGTCGGTTAGGTTAGCACGTCGTTACCACCGGGTCTGTAAGTTGATTTTCATAGTGTATTACTTCCCTGACCGTTGAAGTCCGGAGTACTTTTCTCGATTACCGTGGGTATCAAGTTTTCACTTCGTCACCAAAAATCGTGCCTTTTTTATTATTGCTCATCGTTATATATATTGTGCATACTTGATATCACGTCAGCATCTAGTACTAAATATCCTTTACGTGTATCGGATATTTGTTATTATATATACTGCTTCCGCTATACTTTTAACGGGGTCGAAACTTAATTGTTCATGTTAGCACAAAAAGTGCTTTTTCAATTGGTATCAGAGACTCACCCCGATCCACGACCCCGCTCTAGATGTATACGAGTGGATCTCTCTTCGTACCCCCTTCTTTGATGGGAACAACTATACCTATTGGAAGGTCCGGATGAGAGCCTTCCTAAAATCTCTTGATGAGCGTGTTTGGGCAAGTACCCAAGTTGGGTGGACTACACCCACTATTTTCATTGGTAATGAACCAAAAATCTTATCTTCATGGACCAAAGAGGAACTTGATGCATGTAATTGAAACAATAAGGGGCTACATGCTATTTTTATGGCTGTATCTTCCGATGAGTTTAAACGAATTTCAATATGTGAGACTTCTAAAGATGCGTGGGACATCTTAGAAATTACTCATGAAGGCACGAAACTAGTTAAAAATTTAAAATTACAAATGCTTACCACTAGATTCGAAAAAATAAGAATGAAAGATGATTAGACATTTGATGAATTCTATACTCAATTAAATGATATTGTAAATTTCACATTTAATTTAGGTGAACGAATTCTGAAAAATAAAATTGTTAGAAAAGTTCTACGATCTTTGCCTAAACGATTTAGACCCAAAGTGACTGCAATTGAAGAGAGCAAAGATTTAGACTAATTGAAAATCGAAGAACTTATAAGGTTCCTACAAACTTATGAGCACACATTGCTACAATCAAAGAAGAATAAAACACTTGCTCTAAAATCAAGTAGGGAAGAGCAAAATCGAGATTCTGATGAAAAATCATGTAGCGATGGTGAATTTTCCTTATTTATTAAAAATTTTAAAAAGTTTTTAAAGACAAATAAATCTTCCTCGAACAAATCTGATGACAAACGTTCACCTAAATTTGAGAAGAAAAACCGACGTGAACATAAGGACTTCAAATCAAAAACTACTCAAGGGGTTCAATGTCATGAGTACAAAGGGTTTGGTCACTATCGGGCTGAATGTCTAAATCTTAAACGCCAACAAGGTCAAGCTTTTAAAGTTAATGTGACCTTAAGCGATGATGAAGACGAAAAGGGTGAAAATTGTTCTGAAACTGGCCCTATCAAGTACATGGTATTCATGACCTTAATGTGTGACAATGATGTAGAGAATATTAATCAATCTGACGGCTCTGAGGTTGAGTCAGAAGTTAAATTTGATGGCCTTCAAGAAGTATACGATAAACTGATTAAGAAATGTTTGAAAGTAAAGAAATTAAATAGAACCCTAAACGGTAGAATCATTGATTTGGAAAAAGAAAACATATCTCTTCAATCCAAGGTAGATACTAAAAGCCAAGAAATTGAGAATATGAAAATCTCATTTTTTAAACAAATCATGACCTTGGAATCTGAACTTGAGGCCACGAGAAAAGATTTGAAACAATTTATAAATGGGTCAGTAAAACTTGATCATATGCTCGGGTTGGGTAAAATTGGAGAAAATAAATATGGGTTGGGATATATTGAGAATATGTTCCGAAATGACGTGAAACCTAAATTAATTTTTATTCCCACCAAGAAAATGCCACACCAACACATTAACACATCAAAAGTCACTAAGCAGCCGGCTCGACGTGTGGCTACTCAATTTGACTCAACTCATTTGCGAAATTTACCTAATTAAAAAATGGTGAACCAATCATCAAAATCAGTCAAGTCTTCTATCAATATAGATCAAAGATCTATGGACCGTTCCACCATACCTAAATTTATGCCTACTTGTCATGTGTGTGGAAAAGTAGGCCACATTCGTCCTCGATGCTACACTATGAATTCTTTGTACAACGAAAGAAAATGGCCAAAAATGAATCAAATCTTTGATCACATTCAAAAACTACATGAACAAGTACAAAGATTGAACCAGAAAGTGAATTCAGGGAGAAATATTTG
>JAODPA010039197.1:0-12090 GCA_025585075.1 Nepenthes mirabilis | reverse complement strand
AGTCATTCTTTTTATTAAAACTCAAAATAATTATATTTTTAATACAATCTTTTACGTCTAATTAATCTTTAAAAGAGATATAATTTACGATATTATTCTGATTATTTTTTTGTCATCTACTAGACCTCTCCCACTAAAAGCTGATTTTGATGACACTATACTTGCTAGTGAAGTTAAGAAATCTAGTCTCATTGACACAAACACGAAAAATCTAAACTTATTAACTTTTTATCAATTCAAAATATGAAACTCTAATCTGCTAATTGCGGTTAATTAAGATTTCATGCTTCAAATCTTTCAATAGCACGAAATTTGGAATTTCATGGGAGTATAGCAGTCATTTTGGAACATAATTCAATCAGATATCAACTTTTTCAACTAAAAAAACGAGATTTAGATGGTACAGAGAAGTCAAAAATCACCAAAATGAAGAAGACTACGTACTGAGCCAGCTTTAATTATTAAAACCAAAAACTACATGAAACATCCTCATATGATGAACTCTTAGGTTTCAGAGGCCTCAAGATACCGCGAGTGAGAAGCGGCGAGAAGGGCAGCTCCGATGCCCGAACCATCATTGGCATGCTCGATGCTGATATACTGCCAGACTTCGTCTCCAACGAGGTCTTTCAGAGTGTTCTCTAAGCAGCTGCTGAATCCGGCATAATGCTCGTATAATCCACCATCCATAGCGATCACCGTCTTTTGGTTTTTGCCATTCTCCGATGCGTGTCTTCCCACTTTCTTCAGAATGCCCAAGATCCCTGCTGCAGCAAGGCGTGCCCCCCGTGTCGCAACGATGTCGCACAGCTTGACTATGACTTTCCTTTTCTTGAGAGAGACGTTGGATATCTGAGATTTTATAAAGACAATGAATCTCTGGATTTACAGTGGTTGAAATGAAGAATGACTCATCTCTGTGTTCAGACATCTTGCATTCGCAATGTGCTTGGTACCTAATTTTAACGTATAAAACTAAGTAAATCTGTATACAACTGTGTGATTTTAAAAGTATGCTGTGTTTGATAGCTGAGTGGAAAACTATAACATTAAAAGCATGAAAAACTATCGAAACAGTGGAGATCTCTAGTCGGAGAAAAGAATGGATTATGCAATGACGAAACTCAAAACAATACTGGCCAATACTATTGGAGTAGGATTTTACCCTCTTTCATTCAAAACTCGGGAAAGAGCTGTGAAAAGGATTGAAAACCTCTAATAGATTTTGTGGGTAGATTTCCACAATTTTGCATCAAGCAAACCAAACAAAATACATTTATAGGTTTTTATAGTTTTCCTATCCACAGCCTTACCTCACAATAGTTTTTGTCATCAACATTCTGTTGTTGATCAACCTAGTTAAGAAGTCTGTATTTGACGAAGAACCCCCGAAGAACAAACAAGTGGGTCGAAAGGCATTGATATCATCCATATACCGAAATGTTTTAACAAGAATGAAAGGTTTCCGGATATAGTTAAAAGAACAGGCAAGTATTTTAGGATTATACGGAGGAGATTTATAGAGGAGGAGCTAACAGGCAATGTTCACCAGTGAAGTTAATGAAAGTATATAAAGTCTGTACATGCTTTGAAGAAGAAATTTTACCTCAAGGATGTCCTTCAATTTGGTGCCCACCACTCTGAGGTCCGGTGATGTGTCATGATGCATAGCCGACATGTCCGGGGTCCTGTGATCCAGATGGCTCAACATTTCAGTCTCTGGAAATATGCTAATTATCAAACAACATATATTATCTTGGCCTCCCCTCCCAAAACAATAACAAAATCATGGTATTTCGGCCAATATTTTCCCTAATTCATTTTGTTTTGTTTTATATGAAAATAAAAATATCGGACATGTTCGATACTAATATTGACGATACCGACACTGATGTTTCATCAATAATTGGATGCAACTTAATATCGCATTCTTTCAACACATGTTATGATGTAACCTGGTCAGCTAGCTGCTTTCTGCCTGCTGTTCGAGTAGGTGAACAGGGAACCTACAAACGAGCTGCCAAATCTTGAATATGCTGATCCGCAGATGTCCAAGCCTTGGCATCTGCTGTGCTTAGCATCGCTGAGCCACCAGACAGCAACAAAGGAAGATAGCTCTCGAGGTTACATCATCACAACACACAAGACAGTGCAGAAATGGATGGAGGCAATAGCACAATATTTTCCAACAAGCAATTGAAGAACACGAAACCACTATGTATCCTAGAAACAAAGAAAGTTGGTCATCTACTTAGCTTTTAAAGTGAATTATTCAATGGTTCATTCTTCTAGGTATGAATGGAATTGGAAAAGGAAAAAGATTAAATTATGAATAGTTAGATTATGGATCCATAATGTGACTAGTACAGCTGCCAGACGTCTGGTGTAATATGCTAGGAGAGATATGCTAATTGTCCTGAAATCTAAGCGTACAGCTAGAAAAAAAAAGGGTGTAATTTCTTCATGAGAGGGTTCACCATAATATTAAGGATTACCTCAATATGAAGGGAATTTGAAGTTTTGGAGGAAGAGTCTCACAAAAGAAGGCAGCTTCTTCAGCCATTCTACACAGAACTCTGCGTACAATTTCTCCCAAATACATACCCGAAATCATCCTTTCAAAAATCTATGAGAATCAGAAGAGACGGAGAGGTATATTAGGAGAATGGCCCGTAATTTTCATTTCATAAGCAGCAGACACAAACAAAATAGCGTGTTCACCTGCTCACCGCGGTTTAAACTCTCAAAATCCAGTGCATGATCATAGTCTGTCAATGGAAGATGCTCTGAATGAAAGTTGCCCCATTCCATGTTGACAACCTAAAATATAACGTGATAATCCTTCAAATTCATTCTTCACATAGCTAAATTATCAATGTTCACATCAAAATCAATGCAAAAAAGAACCAAGTATTTTACATAATCCGCTCTACTTATATTTATGTCAGGAATGAAGACACATCGAATGGTGATCGGGAATCCACTCACCATCTCTCCGGATCTTGGTGGAGGGCCATGCCATTTGGGTATTGCATCTGCATGTTCCACATATGCTGCATTTGTTCCTGTGCCCAATATCACGGCGGCAACAACGTCCCTGTTCAAAAACCTACCCCCAGCTAATGTGCCAACCGTATCATTGACCTACTTCACACACTATACATTAGCTATTTCTACAATTAAAAAAATAGTCCTACTAAATGGAGTTGGCTATATGAATCAGTTTTTGCTATTTCACTTGATTTAATCCAATATCCTTTAAGAGTAGAAGAAGTTTTAAAAATTATTTTTTATCACTTTTTTTCCAACATTTGTAGGTCTACCTATTTCTTTCTTTTCTTCAACTATTACTCATTTATATTTTCTTATGTACGTTTCATTTGACATATATGTTCTAGTATTTAAGCCACCTAAGTTGCCATTGAACGTTTATGAATATTATCATTAATTATATTATCTTTTAGTATAACTTTATTCATCTATTTTAGCATTTATATTCGCCCAACCCTTATTTTTTGTACATATTGTTTGATTATCTAACACTCTAATATATAAAGTAAAGCAAATCTAATAGTCAAATTAAAAAGCTTCTTTTTCAATCATAGGTACACTACTTCTAAATTCTATGTAGAATGCCATGGTCGATTTGCAACAAATGACCACGGTAAAATAAAGTGATTTGCATAAGAAAGCAGAGTTCAATTTACCAATGCAGTCACATGCATACTGAGGCCTTGTTTCTTTAAGGCCCTGGTCAATGCTGCAACAACATCCTGGCCAAACTATCTCCAGCAATAGAAACAGAGTCAGATAAGTAAAGGAAGGGCAATTCATCACGTACTGATTCATATTTCAAAGTCATCGTTATGGAAAAGAAGCTTGCATGTCAGATGCTTATTTCATAATGGTTTATTAATGTAGGCACACATACAATGGACCATATATTTCAAGTCGCATGCAACTATTACACTGTCCATTCCTTGAATGATTTAAGATAACAGTGTATGTAAGAAACATAAAAGGGCATACATCAAAAAGAACAATTGGAATTCGGTTCATAATAAGTAGAAAGCAATGCATCGATAAAGAAATAGGAGAAAAATCATGCACTCAGTTCATACAATCATAACAAATAACACTCGACACTAGCTGTCAAATTTATATGGGCATATAACATCTTGTTTGGTAAAAACCTGAGCAGAAAATTTATCCCAACTTCTCAGAATGTGGTGGGAAGAAGACAAAGCAGAGAAAGAAAAGAAAATGGACTCAAAAGCATTCCAGTTAGTTATACACAAGTTGATATGCTTGAGATGGCCTAAACTGATGACAACATTCTGTTAAACTTTATAAGATAACAACTATTCAAAGATCGTCATAATTATCATATTATTTTACAATTCAAAATATAAAATTAAACATTCATAACATACCTAAATCCATAATTAACGTTCTTTTCTTAAAGAACTTGGAATTGATTTCTTTTTCTTGTATTATTTGGGATTAAAGCTTAAAAATTGAAAAAAAAAAAAAAAAGAGAGGAGGTGCAAATTTCTTAATTACATAAATATCGTTCTCTCTGTTAAAAATTGGGTCAATTAAATAAATAACTTCTCTAATAGTATAATAAAATCATATAGGATTGTAACCTTTAATTATTTAAATAAATTATTAAATATATAACACGTTATGTAGGATAATTATAACACATTCATCATAGAGGGAGGCATTGATAAAGAGCGAAGACCGTACACATTCTAGACAGCATTGATGCTCTTAACCACATCAAATAATCACATAAAAATTAGCATTCCAGAAATACAAAACAGTGACGCAATCTTCCAGAGGGAACAACATCTAGCCATCACTTCACTGAACCGTTCCATCTATAAAAATTGATCAAAATATCAAAATTTTTGAGTTGGGTAGACACCAGTTAGCATGATTTACCGCATCATTTATGGAAAAGTCCTTTGTCCACTTGATTAGAGTCCCTGAGTTGATGGATGTTTGCATCACGGGAAATGAAAAAGTGAAGCCTAGTTCCCTCTCCCTTCCATATGAAAGGTAAAAACCCTTGCCTTCTTGAGCAACAAAGTTTGCAAGCTCTGCTGCAATATAGCCAAAAAGTGCCTGATATCACAGTCATTCCCACAAAAATATTACATTTTCTGTAAGTAATATTAGATAACACTTAAATCAATTACAGTATGAAGTAACAGTAATATCAAGGTAATGGAAGCAAACAGGAAAACATAAAGTCATTGCAATCAGTGGTTCATCAATCCAAAACAAAAAAGGTCAAAGCATGAGGCCACAAATTACTGGGCTAATCCACGGTCACATGTATGAATGTTCACCGATATTGCAAAAAAGTGGTTCGGTGGTCTATCAATCAAAGCATTCTCAAAACATGCAAGTGCACACAATCAGTTCTGATACCAAGGTTTGGAACATGTAATCAATAATGCATTAAAAGGTTAGAATACCAACATGAAAATCACCTCAACCCCATACAATCATTTCCGAATTACTTCTTCTTTATTGTCATTTACAATGATAAAATTAAGTTCAGCTGAACTCTAATTAGCAAATTCTGTTGTTTGGTAAATACCAAAAGTGATAAATTCACCATAATTCTCTAAACAAAGGCAACCAAAATAGGTTGGATTTGTAGTTTGTAGGGCTGACAACCAAGATCTCCAAATTCCTGTAAAATTATACATAAAATCCTAGCATCTTTTTCATACACTCCAACACTTATCCATCTTCTCTGAAGATTCTCTGACCCCCTCTGGTAGAAAACATATAAGTCTCTTTATTATCTCACAACTGTTTTTGGTACATACAACTATGGTATTAAAGCGTCTCAAAGATCTGGATTACTAAACAAATTAGGAAGCCGCCTTATGTGGGAATCCGTTTGAAAACGGATTCAGTTTTTGTTACTCGAAATTTGAATCATACACATTATAACAACACAAATAAAAGGTAGGAGGAATACAAGCCTCACTTCCCAATATATTATTTGACGCTCAAATCAAAAAAATTTCTTCTCAAATGAGAAATATGCGAAGAAATGAGTGTGATAATGCAAATGAATAGGGATTGAGTGTTTTTTTAGAGGGCCGTGCTCCTTGGAATGCACTCGGTTTAGAGAGCGGCTTTGGAAGTGATACACTTGTATAGGAAAGTGTCTAACTTTGTAATCTGTAAAGCTTGTCTCCCTCTTTTGTGGGGAGAGGCTGTATTTATAGTCAGGGGCACCATTACTTGAGCGGACCTCTAAATCAATACGTGGGCGTTACGTCTCTTCGGTGGTTAGGGGCGTTACGTCTCTTCGGTGGTTAGGGGCGTTACTTGTGCATGTACTGCTGCCTTCATTTATTGATTGGACCGTATAGTTTCCAATTGTTGGATCGGTGCGGTAATTGCCAAGAACTGTTCATTGTATATCCATTATTGCTCTTTCAATGCTAGGAGGTTTGGGTCGTGTCTCTCAGATGAACCGCCGTGCCCTTCGCTTCATGGGCTCAGAGGATTTTCTACTAGGTCGTCGTTATTTGGGTTTTTCTTTCTTCTGTGTACTAAATTTGGGCTAACCCGAGTATTGTCGTACCCATCACTAGCTCCCTATGTTAAGAAGTTTGAATTTCAACTCCTAACATGTTCACGATCGGACATCAACTGCAGACCTTTCACGCATACTCCTTCCCCAAATATTCTGTCGATTTGGTGCTTTATTTGGTAGGATTTGATTTTCTGTCGTCAATGCCGAGATGCGTCATCTTCTCGGATTAAATGCCCATTGATCGTCCCTCTCGGCTATAAAAGACGGGGTTTTCTGTGTTTTACATCACGAAGCACCTTTTGTCTTCCAAGTGGTATGACTGTTCAGAGCTGGTATGGAGTATTCGCTGCCACAAGCCGAAATCGGAGGGGGTTCCTCCCCAACATTTGAAGTTAAGACCCAAGAATGCGCTTGAAACCTGCCTTGGTTACCCTCTTTTATATGGGAAGCCGGATTGATTTTCCTCTTTTACGTTCGTTCCAAAATCAGGCCTTCATCATTGTAATATGGTTTCGGGTTTTGGCGGACAATTTTTTTGTACTCCCTGTCGATATGGGTAGTTCGTTATGTTCTATTACTGTATCTTTCTAAGGAGGGAGTCTTTTTTCTTTTTTGTGGTAGCCTCCTCGTTTAGGAAACGTGCAATTCTGAAAGGGATCACTACCATTTTTCTATGGGGAGAGTTTTTCTTCTTTTTCCGTCCGTCTCGAGGTTGACCTGCATGTTGTATTAGTGCCCTGTATCTCATTGGCCTTTGTGGAGGTGATCGAGATATATGTTCCCGGGTCAGTTGGACTTCTCTGATCGGATCACCGTTCCATGTATTATTTTTCTCTTTCCGAATTGTATTTTTACTATTGTAAGATTATACATTGTGAAAAGAATTAATGAATGGAACTACTCGAATGTTGTTTGTTTTCGTTGTATAGCTTCAATATTCTTGTATGCTTTGAATAGTTGAAGCGCTTAAATACTATTTTTTGTTAAACTTCTGATAATCTGACAATTGGGACAACTGACAACTCAACCTTCTAACAATCCGACTTAGAATAACTTATCCTAAACACTCGGTTAGGCATTTGTGATTTAACCGAATTAGTCTTGAGTTCATCAGGGTCACCCGTTGCCAGTCTGCCGTCTTGGAAAGTGACGTGTTAGGGTATCATAACTTGCGTTGCACTGAAAATTCGCCGATTTGGGTATTAGAGCTGTCAGCTATCTACTTGCTATGCTAGGAGGTGTGGCATCAAGCCATCATTACTGACACAGCGAAACTGATGCGCCACAACACTCTCCGGTGTGGGCATGTGTCTCAACTATTATGGGGATGTGCTTCTTCAGTGCCCTTAAACAACGCCATTTTTGGGCCAAAATTTTGGCTATTTAAACTCTTGCCCTTTGCTGGTTCTGCACTTCATTTCTCGAATCACTCTGCCCTAACTTGCTCTTTCCTTCTCGCTTCCATGGATTCTCAAGCAACTCTTCAGGGTGTTGCTATGATCCGATCCGTCCTTACTTGCAATGATATGGTCACTGTGTATGAGAAATATAACATTCCCGTTGCTATTCTATACATAATGCCCAAATTTGACGATAGAGCCTGTGCTCCTCGGTTTGGCTTCATTACCATCTATGAGGCCCATCTGAAGGAAGGCCTTAGTATTCCTCTCATGAAAGAGTTGTACAAGATTCTGGAGGCTCTTGAGATTCCGGTGGCGCGCCCCCACCCCAACGCTCTTAGATACTTGATTTCTTTGTGCGTTTTCTTTCGTTGCAATAAGCCTCTCCTGGATACCCGAGCTATTAAGGTAGTCTTTCGATTTAACCAAGATGCTAACTGGATTTCTTTTACCCTCGCAAAAAGTAGAAAATAAGCAGAGGCAACCTCAATTCAATAAAGAGTTGGAAAGACTGGTATTTTTATATTGCAGTTCCTTCCGACTGGACTCTCTCAAATAAGTGGGGTAGAATTAATTCCGCTTACTCCATAGATGTCTTGAAGAGAGAGGATTGCTTGGCTCAGCCGTTGACAGAGTTTATTGTGGAGGATGTCACCTATCTTCGAGGGACGGGTACTTTGCTGACCTAGAAGGCATTAGCCGATGTCAACTTTAAGTTCAGAACGGAAGGGGAGGATGCCACCATCATGTCTTTTCGCCGGCCCAAAAGGAAGTTAGGAGAACTTTTCATTCAGGACTCTCCTGGAAGGGTGGCTAGCAGGGTAGTTCCTTCCTTATCATCCTCTACCGACCTCGACCAAACCATCGACAAGTGTTACAAAATGATGACCACGTCTCATGCCAGCGATTCGTCTCAGAGGCCGGTTTTGCTCATTCTTCACCAGTTCGCCCAACTTTTGAAGAGGCAACTAGGTTTTTTAAGGGTGGTGAGGCTCTAGTTCCTTCTGCTTCTAGAATAAATGACCCCATGGCTAGCGGAACAAGTGAGCCAATCAATGTTCCATTCGTGACCAAGTACGGGGTCCAAGATTTCGTTAGCTCGTCGCCTGATGTGTCTGTCTTTACGCCTCCTACTATTTTTGTTGAGGAGCGTATTAATAACGATTGGGCTACTGAAGAAATCGTTGATAATAATCCACAAGCTACGATTGCAAAGGAGGTGCCTCGTACTGATACTTCAACCTCTGAGTAGCTGGTGGAGTTTGGAGACTTTTCTCCTCCCAGGTTTGAGGTCCCTCTCTATTATCATGGACTGCCTTTTCTGTGTTGGAGGTTTCCATTCTTATCTGGGCCCAAGGCTTCTCCCAGTCCGTCTTTTCAGGAGAGACCGATTCCTATTGAGGTACCGCTTGTCGACTCCCTCATCTTCTAATTATTCTTTTTGTCTCCGTCACTTGTGGCCGCCCATTTTTGCTTTGCAGTCGTAGGAACTGATACGTTTGGTTACAGATGGGCTGTTCCAACGGGATGCTGAAATTTCCTGTCTATCTCAGAAGTACATCGATCCCATTGTTCTTAGGGAATAGAGATTCGGTTGATGTCGTTGTTGCCAAAACTCAATAGAGTCGAGATCAGGCCATTTTCCTGGACTGAGAGTTATCCAAGTAGTTGGCGAGATCCCGAGAGCTCTTTGATGAAAGATCTTTGGCCTTGGATTAAGTCGCTTCACTCGAGGACAAGCTCCAGGAGGCTAAGCAGCAATTTACCGATCTTCGAATCAAGTGCACTCAACTCGAAGGAGAGCTGAGGACACGTCTTCGATTGGAAGAGGTTGCACCTACCTTGGTTGATAGATTCCAATACAGTTTCCATAACTGCAGACAGATCATGTCATTGATCGCTCTCAACTTTCAACTAGGCTACCTTGATCCGAAAAATTTCAGAACTCCTCATTGTTCTGACTTGACTAATTTCTCGGAAACAATGGGGAGCTATCAGCTTGATCACCTGGGGCTCCCAGCATTAGGATAGTTGTCATGTTCAAGCGTAGGCAATTAGCGAAATTTTGTAATCTTCTAATGGATGCTCCTTGTTGTAAATATTGCTTCATGAATAAATTAGTTAGACCATTTTGATCATTGTCACTGATGTCTTTTTATTTATGTTGAATCTTTTTGCTCAAAATTCATTTTGTTTGTTGACTAAGCATTGTTACTAATGTCACTAGGCTTGATAGGACGTATTTGTCCGATTGTGCTCAATCCTATGAGAGGACGTCGTAGCACTCATGCTGGGAAAGGCTCTTTGTGACCGACTATGTTTGGTTGCCATAGTTGCCGGGCTTTGACGGATTCTAGTTCATCATCAGCACTTATCTAATGGTGTTCGTTACTGTTAGAGGGCGTCATTGCACTCATGCGTCGGGCTCTAATCCGTCGACCATGATTGACTAATAGTACTCTCTCCTGCAAAAGGACGTCGTCATATGCATGCTAAAAAAGCCCGCTAAGTTTTCTTTTTGTTTTGACCACTTTAGGGAGGATTAGACTTCTTCTTACAAATCCCCCAGGCCTTTGTATTCGATCTCGTTTGAGCCGCTCGATTGTCTAGATCGAGGTTTTGTGTTCGACCTCATTGAGGCCACTCGGTTATCTTGACCAAGGTTTTAACCATGCTTTAGCAGGTCAATTCATAGGTGAAAATGTTCACCCGACTTAATGTCAGTTTGAGCCATTTGATTTTATGCAAAGACACATAAGCATTCACATGAAAAATCAACAAATAAATAAATGATAGTTTTATTAATTGTAATATGAGTACATCATATACCCAATCCATATGTCAAGCACAAAAATTTACCTGTGTTTGGTGAAAGTTTATTAATAGTATTTCTTGAGGTAAATGGCGTTCCATATTCTTGGAACCAATTTTCCGTTATGGGTATGTTTGATGGGGGTCGAGTTTTATTCTGCTGCATCAGATTGTGCGTGTGTCCAGGTCGAACCCCAACAAACACGACATAAGTGGGTAATTATTTCAATTCAATTCACTTATTTGAGCATGCAAAGCAATATGATCCAATTAAATTCTACCAGAATTATATCGTACACCGAACATTAGAATTCAATTCTAATCAATTGAACTAAAATATTCTAAAATGAAACAAAATGAACCGATTTCTATTAAAGATTTGATTGCAAACAGAGTGTTAACCCAGTCGGAAGTAGTAATTTTATTTTCTAGCTGATATCCAAATCGATAAATTGGAAGTAAAAATATTTGAGATTACCCAGTCGGAAGATTATCAACATAGCTAATGAGCATCTTGACTCTGCCCCCATTTTCTGATGCAAGCCCGGCAAACATCTCCACAACCATGGCATCAGCCACTTACCTCAACTTTCCAATTGGGGTCCCACATTTCTCCTCAAACTCTCTCACTATATCCATAGCCCGGACCCAATTGGGCATATCTCCCATACGACGTCGGCGGTGTAATATCAGTGCCACGGCCGTAACCACTGCTGCCGCCCCAATCGCAGCGACCACCACTTTCCCCATCGCTGCCTAATCAGACAAATTTCTCTCTCTGTTGAAGAAATTAATAGAGATCAGAGAGGATAATGGGTTCGATTAGATCAAACATATAAATATTCACACACTTAAAACACGTGCAAATATTTTATAGAATCATATAAAAAATTAGAGAGACTATAGTAGTACAATAAACAAAGAAATTGATGACTATTGAATGGCATTCGAGGGTGGGAGGGAGAGAGGGTCGCCGAGAAAGGGGACATCTATGGAAATTGTCATGGGGTTTCTTCAGATGATGGGATGAAGCTTTTCCGGTAACTTAGACGAACTGTTAGTAGTTTATTGTGGTTCACAATACCCTAATTTGTCTGTGCATTAATCAGAGCAACTGACTTGTATTTATGCTTAAGTTAAATTTATTTTTTAATTATGTAAAGACAATTATCCCATAGTTTTGGAATATTGCGTCTTCACTGGATCTATAATGTAATAAAAGTTTTCAATTTTTAGTATTTGGTGTAGACTAAAATATGAGCTTTAGAAGAATATTTAATAAAGAGTTATGATTGTTATTAAAGATTA
>JAODPA010039186.1:0-12090 GCA_025585075.1 Nepenthes mirabilis | reverse complement strand
AAAATAGGAAAAAGTAATTATATTTGAAACAGTTTAATTATGCCGTGGAGTGACGGCGCTAAGACGACGAGGCACGGCGTATGTGTTAAATTCATACAACACTGAAAGAGAGAGAGAGAGAGAGAGAGAGCAGTGGAAGCTCCGTTCGTCTCTCTGAGAAGCCCAAATGTCTTCAAGCTAATTTCCTCTTAGATCAGACCTGTTTTCTGTAAGACAATCCGTTACATTTCCCTCATTCTCTTCCAAGCCCTGATTGCATTAAGTCTTATTTCTGTCGATTTCGTTCTTGTCGTCTCTCTCTGATTTCTGCTCGTTGTTTTGACTGTGAATATGCTTGTATGGTTTCAGTGACCTTGAGATCGAAGAATTTGTGAGGTATATCCGCCTTGATTTAATCTGTATTTTTCTTTGTCCTTTTGAATGTGCATTTATCAATGTATGAATTGTTCTTTTGTTTATACAATAATGTGATCATGATAATTGTTAGTCGGCATTTAGGACATTTCTTTTTCTTTTGGAACACATTTTTCTAAATAAGATTTGCTCAAAAGGAGAAGAAATGTTGCTGAAAATGTTTAATCTCGAATGCATTCAACTGGCCAGAGAATGTCTGGCAGGTGTTGGGGTCACTCATAGTAGCCGCGGACCTTTGCGTGGAATTGGTCCGCCGACTTGTGAGTAAATCGTCCGAAGATTCTGTAAATGGACGAGGATATTATATAATGTCCAAGCATTTTGAGGCATGAGGGTTTTTATACAGCAGAAGGCCCGAGGACTTTACTACAGAAAGCGCATGTGGAAGCCGGCTCAGAAGATTTACTGAGCACAGAAGATCTGTGGAGAATATGCGCTGCATTTATAGAGTGGGCGCTATCTATGCTGGACATGACAGTCTATAGCACCGTCACAGAGTTGTACATATGCCAAGCTACTGCTTGTACGGGTGTTCTCCACGTAGGCCTGGCCGTCGCTCTCATCAGCCCATGTATATATATGTGTGTTTGTGTCTGCGTGGTTTTGTGTGTGAGAAGTTGCAGAATAAGAGAAATAGAGAGAGCTATGAGAGAAGAGAGAAGTGCAATAGCGAGCAGTGAGTGTGTATTCTCATCCTCTGTTCTTCTTCTTCATCTTCTCTATACCTGTGCAGACGGCTGGTTTGTGTAACCAAACTCTCTTATAGTGAAATCTGTTTGTGAACTGTAACCTGTGGTTTTTTCCTTGTTCAGAAGTGTTTTTCCATGTAAAAAGGGGGTTTCACCTTCTATTTCTCATCTTATTTCCTCTTTGCTGTGTGTATTGCCTCCTGCTGTTCGGTCGGACGTCATTTCGACCCAACAAGTGGTATCAGAGATAGGTTCAGAGCCACCGTTTAAATGACGTCGTCCTCAAAGAACTTGTCATTTAGTGTGGAGCAATTCAATAGGTAGAGTAACTTCATCCTTTGGCAAAAAATGGTGAAAAACGTCTTGACCCGAGAAGGAATCGTGAAGGCGTTGAGAAAAAAAGATGAGAAGCCGAAGAACCTGGCCAATGAGGAATGGCAAGATAAGAGAGATCTTACAAACTGCACCATTAAGCTATGTCTTGCTGACAACATGCTTTAAGAGGTTCTCGGCCTGTCAGACCCGGTTGAGGTTTGGGAGAAACTTGAAAGCAGAAATAAGTCCAAATCCTTCACCACGAGACTGCATGTGAAGAAACAGTTTTATTGGCTGCGTCTGTCCAAGGGAGGTAGTTTTGGAAAGTATCTGGACGAGTTCAACAGAATCGTCACACAGATGTCAGCCCTTAATTAGAAGATCAAGGAGAAGGACAAGGCGTTGATATTGTTGGCTTCTTTACCAGTATCATATGATCATATTGTGATGACCTTGCTATCTGGCAAGTTCAACAGAATCGTCACACAGATGTCGGCCTTTGATAAGGAGATCAAAGAGAAGGACAAGGCGTTGATGTTGTTGGCTTCTTTACCAGTATCATATGATCATATTATGATGATCTTGTTATTTGGAAAGGACACACTTAAGTTGGACGAGATCGTTGCCTCCTTGCTCATGAATAAGACAAGGCGGTCTCAGGGGACTTCCACTAATTCCCATTCTGAGGTACTCGTGACTAAGTCATGGGAAAGAAGTAAAAGACGTGGCCCAAAGTAAGGTGAAAATGGTCGTAGTAAGTCCAAGTCAAAGTTCCAAAATGTTGAGTGTCATCATTGTGGCAAGAAATATCACATTAAGAAATATTGTTATAAGTGAAAGTCTGAAAATGCTGAAAGGGAGAGCAAAGGAGAAAAGGAATGAGGTGAGGAAAAGTCCTCGGTCTTAGTCGTTACAGGAGGCGACTTCCTGTTAACTTGTGAAGTGGATAACATGGTGAGTTTGATGAATCATGAGTCCGACTGGATAGTTGATACCGGTGCTTCTCTCCACGAGACATCCAAAAGGGGATTGTTCGTTTCTTATACACTATGAGACTTTGGAATAATAAGGATGGGTAATGAAAGAACATCCCTAACTGTTGGTGGAGGTGACGTATTGCTGGTCACCAATAATGGGACAAGATTGTTATTGAAAGATGTACTACATGTTTCTAATATTCAGATGAATATAATTTCGGCTGGCAAGTTAGACGATAAAAGTTACTGCAATACCTTTTGTGAAGGACAATGCAAGCTAACCAGAGGATCTCTGGTTATTGCTCGATGACAGAAGACTGCCGGCCTATATGTGATGACGGCACCTGCTGTAGCCAAGGACGTGAATATCACGATCAGTGAGGAGTCATCGGATTTGTGGCACTGCCTGTTAGGCCAAATGAGTGACAAGGGATTATGTCACTTGGTCAAGAAGGCCTCATTCCTGAAGTAAAGGCAGATGGGCCGAGGTATTGTCCCCTCTGCATGGCTGGAAAATAAAGAAGGGTCTCGTTTCAAAGAGACTCATCCTCTGTGAAAACAGAATTACTTGACCTGGTTCACACTGATATGTGTGGATCATTCAAAGAAAAATCATTCGGAGGGGATTAGTACTTTGTGTCATTCATCGACAACTGTTCAAGAAAATTGTGGGTTTACCCACTTAAGACAAAAGACCAAGTCCTTGTTACTTTTGAGCATTTTTATGCTCTGGTGGAATGACAGACAGGAAAGAAGTTGAAGACCGTCCGAAGTAATAATGGCGGTGAGTCCATTGGGATATTTGATATCTACTGCCGAAAGTTTGGCATATGGCATCAAAGGACGTCACTAAAAACGCCGCAGTTGAATGGAGTGGTCGAGCAGATGAACCGCACACTGTTGGAAAGGGTCAAGTGTATGCTTTCTAAGGCAAAGTTGTCTAGTTCCTTTTGGGCAGAAGCAATGAAGACCACAGCCTATGTTATCAATAAGTCGCCCAGTAGACTATTGAATGGTAATGTACCAAAGAAGGTTTGGTCAGGAAATGAGCCATCTTATGACCATTTGCGCGTGTTTATATCCCAAAGGACGAGAGGACCAAACTTGAACCAAAGACGAAGTAATGTGTCTTCTTAGGATACAGGGAAGATGAATTAGGGTACAGACTTTATGACCCGGTTGAGCAAAAGCTTGTTCGGTCGATGGATGTTTCGGCTTTGTTGAAGCTGAAACCATCAAAGATATTGGTGAGATGGTCAACTCTAAAACTGGACGGACAGACAAGATTATTATTGATGATGTTCATCTAGTAACTCCTTGAGACGAGGCCAACGGGCCAGGAGTGGTCAAGGATAATAATGAAGCTGACGAGGCATTTGATGAAGATGAGGAAGTCGTCATTCCTCAACAGGCCGAGGAGGCTCAGGAGATACCTGTTCGACAGTCCATGAGAGCTAGGAGACCGTCCATCCACCTATCACCCAGTGAGTATATTCTGCTCACAGACGCAAGTGAGTCTGAAGACTTTGATGAGGCTATAAGGGACAAGAACAAAGAAAAATGGTTGGAAGTAATGAAGGATGAGATGGTTTCACTATATGAAAATCATACTTTTGAATTGGTTGAGCTACCTAAGGGGAAGAAAGCCTATACGGAAGGATGAGATAGTTTCACCGATCAAAGGGGTTCGAGGTCAAGGGGAAGGAAGGATTAGTCTGTCGTCTAAGGAAGAGCCTATACGGAATAAAATAGGCTCCAAGATAGTGGTATAAGAAGTTTGAACCTATCATGATCGGTCAAGGATATCAAAAGACTACTTCTAAATCTTGTGTCTTTATGCAAAGATTTTCTGAGGGTGATTTTGCCGTCCTTCTCCTGTATGTAGATGGCATGCTGATAGTCAGTCAAAACAATGCTTGGATTAAGGAGTTAAAGAAGTAATTGGGACAGTCATTTGCTATGAAAGACCTCGAGCCGGCGAAATAGATTTTGGGGATCAGAATATTTCATGACAGGAACAACAAAAAGCTCTGGCTGTCCCAGGTGAGTTATATTGAGAAACTACTCCAACGGTTCTACATGAAAAAATCCAAGTTGGTGAGCACTCCACTGACCAATCATTTCAGGTTGCGTAGGAAGCAATGTCCATCCTCGAACACAGTGAAAGCCCGAATGAATGGTGTACCTTATTCGTCAGCCGTTGGTAGCTTAATGTACGCAGCTGTGTACACAAGGCCGGACATTACTATACAGTCATTACTATCAGCAAATTCCTCTCAAAGCTAGGAAATGAGCATTGGTCTGCTGCGAAATGAATCCTGAGATACCTCCAGGGAACTTCAAAAATGTGTCTGCGGTTTGGAGAAGAGAAGCTCCAGTTGATTAGCTACACAGATGCGGACATGGTCGGAGACATTGACATTTGGAAATCCACTTTAGAATACCTAGTTAAGTTTGCAGGAGGGGCTATCTCTTGGCAATCTAAGCTCTAGAAGTGCGTTACACTTCCACCACGGAGGTGGAGTTCATCACTGTGACCGAGGCCAGTAAAGAAACATTGTGGATGAAAAGGTTTATCCAAGAGTTGGACCAGAGACAGGAGAAATATATGGTACTCTGTGACAGTTAAAGTACTATATATATGTGTAAGAACTTCTCATTCCATTCGAGATCGAAATACATTGACGTTTAGTATCATTGGGTAAGAGATATTATTGATGAAGGGTTGCTGTTGATAAAAAAGGTCCGATCGGATGAAAACATGTCAGACATGATGACCAAAGTTTTGCCCAAAGAACAACTTGAAGCCTGCTATGACATTACTTGACTGACCAATTTTGTCCTCACTCGGTCATGAAGGGAAGTTTTGTTGGGGTCACTCCCTTGTGGGATAGTGCCCGCGGACCTTTGTGTGGACTTAATCCACGGACTTGTTAGTAAATCGCCCAGGGATTCTGCAAATGGACGAGGACATTATGTAATGTCCGAGCATTTTGAGGCACGAGGGTTTTTATATGGCAGAAGGCCTGAGGACTTTAATACGGAAAGCACACATGGAAGTCGACTCAGGAGATATACTGAGCACAGGAGATCTGTGGGAAATATGCGCTGCATTTGTAGAATGGGCGCTGTCTGTATTGGACACGACAGTCTGTAGCACCGTCACAGAGTTGTACGTATGCCAAGCTACTGTTTGTACAGGTGTTCTTCACATAGGCCTGGCCGTCACTCTCATCAGCCCATGTATATATGTGTGTTTGTGTCTGCGTGGTTTTGTGTGTGAGCAGTTGCAGAATAAGAGAAATAGAGAGAGCTATGAGAGAAGAGAAAGTGCAATAGCGAGCAATGAGTTTGTATTCTCATCCTCTGTTCTTCTTCTTCATCTTCTCTATACTTGTGCAGTCGGCTGGTTTGTGTAACCAAACTCTCTCATAGTGAATTCTGTTTGTAGACTGTAGTATTGTGGTTTTTCCCTTATTCAGAACGGTTTTTCCACGTAAAAAAGGGGTTTGGCCTTCTCTTTCTCATCTTCTTTCCTCTTTACTGTGTGTATTGCCTCCTGCCGTTCGGTCAGACGCCATTTTGGCCCAACAGCAGGTTCCCTTGTTTCTGTCATCGGGAGCTTACTAGAGAGACAGATGATGTAAGAAATATCTGATTTCCTTTCATTTCTTGTTCCATATTTTGTATATCTTGCATGAAAGAGTTGTGATTGTTCACGTTGTTATGTTTTTCTATTGCTTGTCTAGTGCTTTTAGTTTCCTCTGTTGGTGGACCTTATAATGAAGCCCTTTTGGTCAAGATTGTACATCTGTGAATAAGCAAATGAGACCCCGCATCTGTTTTCTATGGTGCAATGACTGGCCTTAGTTTATTAGGGTGAAGCCTGTTTGGTGATTCCATTTTCCGTTAGTTACTAGAGAACGATGGTTTTTCATAAGGAAGATGACTAAGACGATATTTTATGACAAACACTAATAAATTAAAGCACCCACTTATCCTGTAAATATAGTAAATGCTTTTGTGAAACTCCTTAGAAAGAATGCCAGGGGATGAAAAAGAAAGGGGTCTTTATAAACCGTGCAATCGTTAAAGTATGCAATTGTAATTTTAGATGCTCACTGCTGAAGTGTACGATTGTCCTTTCTTGCTGTTCTGTATGAACTGTGCACTGATCAGGGCACATGATTCGTTCTCTCGAAGGCCATCTGTGAGCCCCTTAGCATAGTCCCAGTGACACCATCCCCAATAGCAGCTACAATTGTCTTCCCCAAAGGTACTTATAGCGTTCTTCCTTTGTTTCCATGCTACTACCACCAGTACTTATTCCAGTGTGATTTCTTTTCTATTCTATGGTTAAAAGTTTGGTCGGAGTATCTATTAACACTGGCAACAATTATTACCTCCAGCTAAAGAACAAGTAAACCCACTTCCTATGAGTTTGCTTGCATCCAGCTCTTTGTGAATACTAACATCTTCCAAAGGAGATGTACTCACTCCATCTCACATCTCCACCTTTGAATGGGGATCCAATGGTAAGGATTTTATGACAAGAAAATTGAATATAGTTGTTTTTCTTGATTTTTTTAAATAATTAACATTCAATAAATATTCAATCCAATAATTAAAAAAATCCAAAAAACAACTATTTAGATGGGTTTTTTAAGTTTTGAATCTCATTTGTTGGATTTTTTTCATCTAATGGGTGAAAAAAAGAGATGTATCTTCCTAAGGAGATGCACTACCTCTGGACTCGGGATGTCTATGGCTGAGCAAGAACAAACTATCTGTCTATGGGCTGGATCAAATAAAGGGTTACTCATGTCTTGGTATCAAATTATGAACAATGAGCATCCAGTTGTTTGTAACATCATTTGGGACTAAAATTTCTCCCTCTAGCCCTATTATCCTTAGTCCTTCCATCTCAGTTTCCTGGAACATTCTCTGTCCCTGAATTCCATATTCTTCTCTTATATCATTTGTTTTAACCCTCCTCTTTCTCCCTTTGTTTTGCATCACTAGTGTCTTCCATGTCATCTCTGTTTTCCCTTCATCTCCATCTCTGTTTGTAACATCATTTGGGACGAATCTTTCGCTCTCTAGCCCTATTATCCTTAGTCCTTCCATCTCAGTTTCCTGGAACATTCTCTGTCCCTGAATTCCATATTCTTCTCTTATATCATTTGTTTTAACCCTCCTCTTTCTCCCCTTGTTTTGCATCGCTAGTGTCTTCCATGTTTTCTCTGTTTTCCCTTCATCTCCGTCTCTTACTTTCTAACAATCTCCTCTGAAGGAGTGAGCCAGAAAAGTATGCTTTATCTTCTCCAAAGATGGCATCCATAACCACACTGGTCTTTTAAGCAGGATGATGATAGCCTTCTAAGTATTTTAAAGTCATACCGGACTAGATATATAGCTTTCAATATATTCAATACCAATATAGCAGCAACCATTGATGCAAAATATTAGCCCCAACACCAATATTTTTAAATACTGGGATAATATTGTAATATGTTTTTGTATATGCTGATCCCGTCAATATGTTTGTCGATATTTAAAATATCGATCAATATGGCCCTATAAGTTTATGATTTTTTAAAAATTTTTTTAACTTATATATCTGATATTGATACATATTATTCGATACTCATATGACTGCGATTGGTATTAATACTGATTTCTAATATTTTCACAAATGGTGGCAACTAATACCACATCCCTGCACCAATCTGAACGGTATCATTCAGCTATGCCTGTGGATTATCAATCAAGATGGTAATCCTGGCAGGCACTATCTATATCATTTTTGGTTTTGAAGAAGTTGTACGCTCTGGAGTTGGCCCAGCTTAGACACAAGTAACCAAGATTTTCAGTCTAGACGCTGGTGTTCACTGCATATTGCATTTTGAAAAAAGTTCCTTGCGTATACTGAATAATGATTTAATCATGATACTTTGTTTTCTCCTTGCAGTGCCATGGGAATGGAAGTTAGTGATGCTTGTATGGACAAGGAGCCCGATGGTATCATAGTGTATGCTAATGGTGTTTCCCACAATACTAGTCCTGAAACTGCTTCCGGTCATCACGATTCTGCGGAGTCATGTGAGCATGGTGAAGAGGCTTCCAAATCTTGTGATTTACAGAAGAAAAATGAGATGAAGGAATCAATGGCGGAAAACTCGGTTCAGATTTCTGAACCTTGTGGTGTTGTGAAATATGCGGAACATAATATATCCAACGTTTTCTCCAAGGACAACCTGCCAAAGGGAAAGGTGAAAGCTGAAGCCACAAAAACAAAGGATGTTAAAAAATTGAAAGTTTTGCCAAAGCTTGCATCAGAAACCTCTAGTACAAATGTTCAAGCTAATTGCACAGCTTCACACCGAGTTGCTTTATCAACTGAAAAGCGTGCTTCTTGTGGAACCCATACTCCGGGATCTCAAACTGATGCTAACGCTGCTGTGAATAAATTGTCGGTCAAATCAAAGGAGATGCAGCTCCTGAGTGGTGGAAAGAAAAATCGGGTAACCTTACTCTTTTGGGCTCAATTCATTTTTAAATTTTCCTCTCCATTATCTCTCTTAAAATCCATGGAAAATCTGACTCAGCTTGGTCCTTATCCACTTGGTTTTGGCAAACCCTTACTTCCCATGCAAAGCACGAGGATTGATCATTTTTCTATGATGATTCAGCTCCCGAACCTGCAAGTTTCTACATTGAAAAGGCAGGTCGATGTTGATTCATAAAGTAAATGGGAAACGTACGAGTAGAAAGATAAGATTTATGAAAGGCCATGCCTGTTCTTATCTAACTTCCTTGACTATAAGGTAATGTAGTGCCACCTAGCCAGACCTTGGAAATGTTATCGCTAGACCAGCTATTTAATTTTAGCACAAATATCACCCAACTGTAGCTTTGAATTCTTTTCAACTCAAATCACATGCAGCAGCCCTGTTATGTTATTGAATAATTTAAATTTGTCTGTAGAGGAAAAAGCAGAAGCAAAGGATCCATAATTTCTGTTTGTAGCAAGATTAATGGCCTCTGAACATATCTTTGTTGCTCGTTTGATCTGCTGCTATTTTCCTGCAGCTGATCTCGCTGTTCATGTCAAGGAAACTTCTGCAACCTGATAATGAAAAGCACCCTGACGATGATGATACTTGTTCCATTGCTTCTTCGTATCCTTAGTTTTTCAGCACCCTATGACTGTTGCATGTGTGTGCGTATATATGTGCATGCATGTTTCTACCATATATGAGAATTCCTGGGTGCAGGACTTTCTCTTGACTACCAATAGTGTTGTGACATCTGGGCGGCCTTCCAAGTTCAAGAGCACGATTGCATTGGCTCCAGTGTTTAGATCAACAGAACGAGCCGAGAGACGTAAAGAGGTTGTAACTTTTACCTCTCTTTTGTTTGTGAGCCTAGCTTCTGGTACTCAATTAGCTAGAAAATATGTAGAGAAAGCGTGCAGAAAGAACATGCTTGATTCATCTATCTGAAACTGCCTTCTCTGTGCAGTATTACTTGCAGTTGGAGGAGAAACATCAAGCTCTGGAAGCTGAGAAACTTCAGAGTGAAGCAAGGACTAAGGTAAGCTTCCTAACATCATCCAACAGAAGGATAGTAACTAGTAATTAATGCTTCTGTTTTGATCTACAAGCGCAGATTATCTTGCTATAATGCTCTGTTACTCAGTTTTTGTTTATGATAGGATTGTTTAAAGGCAAATTGTCTTGGCCTAAAAGGCAACGACACTTCTCCTGTGCTAGTATATTTCTCCCACACACAGTTAGAATATTTTTTGCCTTTTATTTTAATGTTGGCACGTTTTAAACATATTGAGCTACTATGTGTTTTTTTTAAGAAATGGTGTTCTTCACATAAATTTAAAAAAATTAGAGTCATTTGATAATTTAGAAATAATTAAAAATTTAAACTCCCATTATCTCTTCTTTTTTTTTTATATGATGTTGTCTTGCACAACTTCTTTTTATTGGACCACTTGTATATTAGTTCTTTCTCTAAGGGTCTATTTGGCTATTGGAAAATTTGAAGGAAATAAACTAATATTTAAAAAATAAAAACATTTTCTTTTCTTTGTTGGAAATTGACTGAAAATCACATTGAAAAAAAAAAAAACATAAGTTTCTAATAAAAATTAATTTATTTATTTTGTTATCAGGAAAAAAGGAGAAAATATTACTTGTTCTTAATGTTGCGATTTTTTCACAANAGAAATATATATTTTTATTAATATATAGTACAGAGTAATGTTGTTATCTGTAAATTTATTATGAATTTTAGTTAACATACATCTAGCGTATGTATCTTCATTTTTTAGAAGATAATTTGTCTGCGTGTTGGTGTCAGTGTCTTTGATTCTAAGGTCTTTGACAAATCCTTTGGCTTTGTAAAGTTCTCTAATGTTGAAAACCTTAGGAGGAGATAGACGGAGCTATTAAGCAACTGAGAAAGACTATGACGTTCAAGGCAAGCCCCATGCCAAGCTTCTACCATGAAGGGCCACCCCCTAAGCTAGAACTAAAGAAGGTATACCATCACCTTTATCTGGTTTTTTCAATCACTTTCCAAATTAAAGTGGGATCCTCTGTTGAATTTGGGCGATAAACCCTTTAACATACTTTGCCATGGATGAATATATTAGAATTGGTATCAGTCGTGACTATATTGGTATCAACTGTATGCATTCATATGTATCAGTACAGTAGTTGCTGATTCGTATCTGCATCAATGGCATCTGGTGATATGTATAAGTATCAAACATAACAAATGCAAAAAGTTCTTTTGAATTAGAATCTATGGGCAAATTTCAGTCAATATAAAAAAATATTGTATATATCTGTTAATAATCAAAATATCGACTAATATATTGTGATATATTACTGATATGGTAACATATAACGATTTCGTCGCTATAATGGAAAACTATTAGTATATCGATACATATATTGGCTGATATTTTTACATATTAGTCGATATTTCATTCATTAGATGTCTACCTTTAGAATTATCTGATTTTGTTGCCGATGCCAGACACCACCAACCCGTGCAAAATCCCCAAAGCTCGGGCGAGAAGGAAGAGCTCCGGTCGCCCAATCAGCTAGCCTCAAGTTGGCGGGGAAAAGGATTCTGAACAGGAAAAATTGCGATGGTTTAGGTATAATCCTGAAACAAGAGGCCGAGATAAACGAGTTGGTGGTGTCATCTTGAAGGGATGAACAAAAGAATGTGGATATTCGTGTGCACAGTTAGGTCTCTCTCTCGCTCTCGTTGGCTCAGGCTCAGGTTCAATCTCGGTCTCGAAAGCTTCTAATTTAAATTATGGCAAGCATGATGGTTCTCTCTTGGGAGTTCTTAGGCCCCATGAATGCTCTTCTTCCTCTTCCTCTTCCTCTTCCTCTTGCTCTTCCTTTTCCTCTATTGTGGTTATCGATGGAATGGACGTGTGTGTTTGTGTGTTTATCTGATAGACCGTGTGACGGGTTGTTGAAGTGGGCTGTGTAATGCATGGGATTCAGAAATATATAAATGGCTTAAGTTATGTTTGTATATGATAAGCTCGAATTTTGTTAAATTAAATATATTTCAGTTTCACTTTAAAAAATGTTAAATATATTGTTGAAATTGTATGGGAAATTATAATTTTGAAAAAAAAAATCAAAAATTGA
>JAODPA010039175.1:0-12090 GCA_025585075.1 Nepenthes mirabilis | reverse complement strand
TTTTCTCTACTCTGCCACCCAACTGGCCAAACACTTATTGCACCTGCCTTAAATAGGTGCCCTGATGCTCGAGCGTGGTCCTCGGGCATGCCTCGGGCACTGGCCCATAGGTTTTTGTGCCTCAAGTACCATTCGGACACTTCAGGCGTTGACTTATTAATCCGATTCCTTTTAAAAATTTCATAAAATGCCATTAATCCAATTAATTAACACAACAGAATAAATATATCCAAAATAAATCAAAAAAAATCTGGATAATACAATATTTGTCTCATATCTTGTTGATATGATACATTTATAAACGGGCAACCCAAATAAATGTGTTGTGTTGGGTTGAGTTAGTACAACTCATTTAATACTTCTACCATACAAGTTGTCCCTAAATCAATTAGAACCTACCCATGTTTCCATTGACGAATTGAGTAGACTTCATATGCAATATAGTAAAAAATCATCTTAAAAAAATAAATAATTTTTTATTTGTCTGAACATGTGTAGACGCTCTTCAAGCATTATCAAGTAGAACCTACTCATCTCTCGATGAGCACTTTTATCGCTACTATATGAGTGTATATTTGAGAAATAACGTAAAATGATGTTAAAAATGAGAAACACAATCAATAGGAATATACTACTCTCAATCCAATACAGCATAGTAGAAAAAAAAGAGGAAGAAATCTAAACACAAATGGATGTTGGATTTAAATTCTTATTTTTACTCTCTCATTTCTCCCTATTATACGTTTTTCTCTCCACCGACCATTTGAGCAAAGCTTCTCTTGGGGAAAACCGCCCAAAATAGTATATTGTTTGAATTATAGAAATGGCTAGTCACTCGAGTTCCTGCTCAAATGCCTTCAAACCACACGTTCTACTAGTCATCATTCAAGCTCTACCTCAAGCACCTCTCATGCACAGGTTATTTTTATTTGCAGTTAAAGATCTGTGAGGTCTCAATTTTTAAAATACGATAATTTATAAGTAATTAAAATAATAATAATTAAGATAAGGCTAAATATACGTGGGAGACTGAGTTTCAGAAGTAAAATGAGGGAAACGGGACTGTTGTATACTATATGGTGCCCAGTGGCACAGTGACTATCACGCGCTCGAGCACGATAGCAGGCGCCAAAAACAAGATTGATCCTGCTCGCTGCTCACTTGTCGGGCGCTCGAGCGAGTCAATGGCTGAGAGCTTGCGCTCGCTGCTCGCCTGCCGCGCACTCGAGCGTAGGCGCGATATATGTCCACCGACTTGAGTTCGTTTTTGTTAAATAAGGGAAGGGAGAGGAAGAACCAGAGCACGAACGCAAAGCATGAAGGGGAGAAAAGAGAAAAAGAGAAGGGAAATGACTTTTTCACCAATTTTTATCCGATCAAAGTAAGAAAAATGGTAGATTGGGTCAAGGTAAGTGTACCTTGAACCTTATTTTTCATTTTAATTGCTTTTTAATATTTTCACTTTGACGTTTATATTCTAAAACCCTCATTCAATAAGTTTTGTACGAATAATGCATGTTTCCTATGAATTTTTGGTTAGATCTTGTGTTTATGCATAATTATTGAGAATTGTGGCTTTAATTTCGTGTTTGGTTCATGTTTTGGCATTCGATCATTGTTCGGACAATTTGCTTTAAGCCCTATCTCAAAAACTTGGGGATATGTGATTTGAAAATTTTAAGAAATGTGATGAGAATGTTATTCGATTTATTGTTGAGCTTGTTGGATGATTTTTAATTGAGATTTTGAAAAAGACTTTACTGTTAAAATCTCTGAGAGTATTCTGAACAATCTGAAGGATTATTTGAAAAAGTTTGAATTGCCGTTGAGACATGATAAGTTAAGAATAAAAGAATATGAGTAAGAATTCCTTCAGTTAAGGGTTTCAATTAAGTATATCAGTAAGAAATAGGACCTAGGACTGTTGTATAGTCAAGTAAGATTCTCCAACATATATTAGAATGTTACGGTGGTAATCGTGGATAACTCCATCCATGAAATTATACGTGGTCCGCTTTTCCTCGGAGGTTAACTTTAGAGAGTAGAATTTTATTCTGTTCTGAGTCAAGCATTAGATTGTGTAGACTGAATACAATCTATCCCCAATTATTATCCCATCGGCTGGTAGGGCCTACTAGCTTGGGTCCTTTCAGAACCTGGAAGCACTTTAAAGAATAACATGAAGTTTGATTTGATTTACGGTTTTTAACATATTTTGTCGCTTAGATGAGAAACGATCAAAGCAATAAGAACAAGAATTTGGTGCCCAAACTCATGTTTTCATATTGTTTCATGTCTTCTCATAATTTTCCTAAGTCTCTACTTTTTAGTCGAATCATGTTCTTTCCTCTACTTTATATGCATGTTTTATGGTACCTTGTTGGGTATTGACTCATCCTGTTTATTTTTTTCCTCTAGATGAGATAGTAGAGTTGATACTAAATGAACAGGAGTGAAGGAAGGATTTAATTAAAAAAGCTTTGGGGAGTTTGAAGTATTTTGAAGAATTTTGAAGTTCGAAAATTAGTGAATATAAATATCTAATTTTGTGGATGAAAATTGTATATCTATAGTCATGGCATGTTATGTTTTATGTTGAAATACCACTTTTTTCTTCTACAGGGTTATCTTTTGGATTTAGTATTGCTTTCGTATTTTATTTTTGGTTGTACAGGTTCCTAGATGGCATCTCTTTTTAAACTGATGTAGTGGATGAGATTATTGTATTGGAGCCATGGGTGAATATGGCATTATGATGACCCTGTATTATGTTGTGATTATTTGTGGAAGTCTTTTTTTTGTATACTTGTCCAGATTATCTAAATTTCAGGTTATTTGTATGGGTTTTTATCCTATTTTAGAGGAAATTTTATCCCATTTTTTATAAAAAATTACATTAATTAGTTTTTATTTAAGTATGAATTGATAGAGATTATTAGATGAAAATAACCCATTCTGTCACAAGATCCATCTCAATTACCCATCATCACATGAGCTCCTATCTTTGGCACTTGAGCATCACGTGTTGTGTGCCTCTTGTTGAATCTCGATAAAGTGGATCTAGGATAACTAACTTGGATGGAGAAAAATAAACAATTTGCAGGGAACAAAATTAAATATCTAGATGGGTGAGTGAACAACTAACAATTCCAAAATAAACTGGTCAATCGGAGGTGCTCGTTTGTGCACTTGTGGCTATGCCATGTGGATGTAGGTGCCGAGCTTACAACTAAAGTTGCATGCAAGGTGCCATCTAAGACTTGATCTGTGCTACCTGCTAAAATTACTTGCCAATCTGGAGTTAAGCCCTCGTCTATTTAGAAAAAAACTAAGGAGGCCAAAAGAGGGGCAGAGAGAAAAGAGAAAAATCAAATGCCAAAAATAGAAGAGAGAAGAAAGATGCAAGGCGAATGCCTAATAGAACTGCCTAGTGCTAAGGCTACCGGCCACTATTATCACTATTTGCCACTCCGCCATAGGGCCATAGGGCTTGGCCTCGTTGTCACCACTAGGCTCCTGCCATTGCCAGATAGAGATCCCCGGCTCTAACCGCCACTTCCTCGTTGAATTCTCATCCCCATTTCCATCAAGTAGCGCTTTGTCGTTCACCTGGATATAAACAAGGTTTATGCCTAGGCCTGTTACCATGGCTGTCACCTAAGCCCATAGTGCTTGTGCTTCTAGCCACCTGGCGGGTACCCTGGTTAGGCTTTCACCCAGGAATATAGCTACCTCTGTTAATATTCAGCTCGTTGCATGTGTCATAGCTACACCTCTAATCACATGCCTAAACCCTGACCAGGCCTGCGTCTACGCTTAAAGTTGCATTATCCCAGCTCCTTGTGTTGGCTGTGCCCGCATCAACATTGTCGACGTGCGCCCAACACCTGCTATTGTCAGATGGTGCTGTCATTGGTCACCGAAGCCCACTCAAGGTCAACTTTTAAATCCTCAATCGGATGATGACCATAGTATTGTTGCTCTATTAATATTAGCTACAACAAACTACATGAGCATAGTCAACCCATATTTAAGGCCCGAATAGGCCTAATACATACATAAGGCCTATATTGGCCCAATACAGATACAAAGTTTGGATAGGTTGAAATGGATAGAGGGTGTAAATGCTAAAACTCTCTTAACTTCTAAAGAACCAAAAGGATTGAATAGGATATAACCTCCCCACTTAATGTACTAGACCCAGTAAATTCTCCCCCTAATTATATTAATATTTTTTGTTTATTTCTTATATTATTTAAAATATTTTACTAATTTGAGCATTACAAGGATCCCTTGGGGAAAAACTCTTGAGGTCACTTTCACTTTTGCTTTGTTTATGATGCACATGAAACTAATTAAGAGTTTCAGATCACACTCGAATGCAAATCATAAAAGGATTAAGGTTTAATCAAATATCCAACACCAACTCTCATGCCATCTAAATAAGGAGAAAATGCCAAGATTATATATACATAAACTATGGATCTTAGAATTCATATATGAAAAACCTATCCCGATACTCCTATTCAAATACTTTTTGAAACCTAATGAACATTTGAATCAACTGGAATGTTTATCTTTTATATTGTATAACGAAATACCATCGCAAAATTTTTGGTTGTTATTAAATTTTAGAAATTGAGAAAAAAATTAAACACCAATCGATGAATTTTCAACTATTTGCTAAAAACATATACATACATACATATATTTATTTGCTCATATGGTTGACGGAGAGAATATGGAACTACAGGTAGAAAGGAGAGAGAGTGTGAGCGAGGAAATGGGAATTTAAATCCAACATCCATTTGTGTGAAGATTTTTTTTTTCCTTGTATAATCTATTGGATTGGGAGTAGTATATTCCTACAGATTATGTTTCTCATTTGTAACCTCATTTTATGTTATTTCTCAAATCTACACTCATATAATGCTGATAAGATGCTCGTCAAAAGATGAGTTGTATACTTCGATGCAAAGCTTTAAGATTTGTATAATCGACAATAATATCATCAAGCTCTAACAGTTTCTACCTATATTTTGAAAGAACTTTTCATGTTAAATACTAAAATAAACAATAATTATATCTTGTTGATGGGCTTGTTGTAGTTTGGATATGGATGTATCCGCTAAAATCGAAGGATCAAGCTTTCATATTCTTCAAACATTTTTACGCCTTGGTTAAGAGGCAAACGGGGAAGAAATTGAAATGCATTCAAAGTGATAATGGTGGGGAGTATATCAGAGTATTTGATGAGTATTGCCGGTCTCATAGAATTTGCCATCAGAAGACTCCACTGAAGACATGCAACTAAATGGGGTAGCCGAACGGATGGATGTGACCTTGATGGAGAGGATCAGATGTGTGCTTTCGGAGGTGAAGCTCCCTGGCTCGTTTTGGGGGGAAGCCTTGAGGGCCATGGCCCATGTCGTCAATTTATCACCGCACGGTACCTTGAATGGAGAAGTGCCTGAAAAGATATGGACCGAAAAAGATGTATCCTATGATCATTTGCAGGTATTTGGATGTAAGGTTTTTGTTCATGTTTTCAAAGATGAAAGGACCAAGTTAGAATCAAAGACCAGACAGTGTATATTTCTTGGTTACAGGAGAGATGAGTTTGGATATTGACTGTATGATCTGATTGAGAAGAAATTGGTTCGATCTAGGGATGTCGTGTTTGTCGAGAACGAGACTATAGAGGATATTGGCAAATGTTCAGAGTTTGTCTCCAAGAACGATAACAGTCGGGCATGTAATTCAGATCTTACGCCAGCACCTGTTCGTTATCAAAGTGAAAGTCAAGGCAATACTGATGATAAAGAAGATCACGAGATTGCAGTGCCCGATAGAGATGAGGATGAGGCTATTCCTCCTGATACTGTCGAGCCTATTGAGACTGTTCCACTCCGACGATCCACGAGAGATCGAAGATCCTCTACTCGTCTATCGGCCGAGGAGTATGCGTTACTTACAGACGGAGGAGAGCCCAAATGTTTTGAGGAAGCAATGGAGGACGAACACAATGCGGAGTAGATGGAAGCTATGCGAGAAGAGATGGCGTCGCTGCATGAAAATCACACGTTTGAGTTGACGAGGTTGCAAAAGGGAAGACGAGTGTTAAAAAACAAGTAATCTTCAGGTTGAAGATAGATGAAAACAGCTCACAACCGAGGTACAAAGCGAGACTGGTTGTGAAGGGCTTCAATCAATGGAAGGGTATTGACTTCGACGAGATCTTTGCACCAGTAGTAAAGATGTCTTCTATTCAAGTGGTGCTCGGGTTGGCTGTTGTTCTTGACCTAGAGGTAGAACAGATGGATGTGCAGACGGCGTTTCTTCACGGTGATTTTGAAGAAGAAATCTACATGGAGCAACCGGAGGGATTCCTGATCAAGGGGAAGGAGAACTTAGTGTGTCATCTTAAGAAAAGTCTGTATGGATTGAAACAAGCACCAAAGTAATGGTATAGAAAGTTTGAGTCTGTCATGGTGAATCAGGACTATCAAAAGACGACCTCGGATCATTGTGTCTTTGTTCAGACTTTTTTAGATGATATTGTTGTTCTCTTGCTCTACGTAGATGATATGCTGATAGTTGGATGTAATGCTTCTCGAATCACGGAGTTAAAACGATAGCTTGGAAAGTCCTTTGCTATGAAAGATTTTGGACCGGCGAAGCAAATTCTGAGAATTAGAATTTTTTACGACCGCAAATCAAGGAAGCTATGGATGTCACAAGAGAGCTATGTGGAGAAAGTACTTCAACGTTTCAATATGGATGTCACAAGAGTTGCGCCTGTTGGGCGCTCGAGCCACATTTCCAGTAAGCCCTTGCTCGCTACTTGCTTAAATGTTGCTCGAGCCCAAATTCCGGTAGCAAGGCGCTCGCTGTACCCCTGAATGCCGCGCGAGCGCGGGCCTACCCCAGATGCGCGCTCAACGGGCGCTCAAGCGCGCCTATTATATAAAACACGCACTTTACGTTTTAGGTTAATTCTAATCAGTTTTGAGCGCCATTCCAGAGAAGAAAAAGAGAGAAAAGAGAGAGGAGAAGGAGAAGAGGAGGATTTGAGCCTCCAGTTGGGTTTTCAATCAAGTTTCAGTTTCCGGTAACCATACGCACGAAACTCTTGCTGCTGAGAAGAATATATGTCGGGTTTTATCTCTACTCTTACTTTTTATATTTCTTATATGGGCTGTGCAAAGTAAGTTGATATTCATTCTTATGATTTAGGGTTTGTGTAACCGATCAACTGTTACTAGTGAAAATTTCGGATTTCGTATCCTGTGATTTTTTTCTATCGTTTCATAGGGAGTTTTTCACGTAAAAATCGTGCCTTTACTTTTTGTGGTTACTTATTGTGTGCATGCTATCATCTATTTCATATTTTCTCGCGGTTTAAATAAGTGATTAATTCTAACAAATTATTGATTCAAACATAACATTTCAAATCTCCTTAATAATTGTATTAATGTGCACAAGTCTTCTTTTGTTAATTTTAGAATATCACATGGGCCCTCATCTTTTTCACCAAAATTACAGAAATGATTCTTTTAAAATAATAGAAAAAAAAATTGGACTTAATTGATGAATAAGAATAAGATAAACGAAAAGATTGGCTAAAATTTCTTTTCAGATAAACAAAAATGTATCTCCCCATTTCACAGGTTTGAGCCAAATATGGGTTATTTTACAAAAATTATGCACCCATCAATTCAATCACATAGTAGCAGTAATCGAATTAGTCAGTTCTAATTGTTGGCATAAGAGTTAACCTCAACAAAAGCCTTACAGTGATTTTGTCATATTGACAGAATTTGAACTTCATCAAGAGAAAAGAAAATGAAGGCTTGCCATAGAATATCTATCCTATTCCACCCCCTTGGAAAAGGGGAAAATTAAAAAATAAAAATAAAAAAATAATAAAAGGTGGGAAGGAAGAAACGATGTGTAATTGGAATTGTTTATCCTGATAAATGTTGAAGATATTTCCCTTGTTGTCCCTTCCTTCTAGACATTTGGAGCACGTATGCACCCAATCTCACTATATTTCTATTTTTAAAAGCAAAATAAATTAGTAAAAGAAATATGAAGATAGTTGCGTGACAAAATTAAGATATACATCTGAAGAAAGAGGTTTGTCATAAAGTTAAGTGGTACACTTAGCTTTTCTTTGATAAATATTAATATTAAAATTGGGACTAAATATGCCAGTGGATCCAAATTGTTGAACGAATTAGGGAGCCATTGAACTCGGGTGTCCGATTGAAAGTGGATCCGATTTTCATTATTCAGAACCTAAATCTTGCACACCACAACAGACAAACGGGAGGTCATTGGATATGAAACTCGCTCATTGGAATATTGTTTAACGCACAAGTTAGTAATTTTTTCACTTGGTCAAGAAAGATAGGAAGATGAGAAAAGAAATGTGTGGATGTAAGAATACTCGGGGATTAAATATATATGGGGAACTGGGCTCCGTAGAAGCACTCGAGGAATGGGTAGCTTTCTGTGTGTAAGTTACATTCATAGGAGAGTGGTTTCATGTGAGAGAGAGAGTTGTTCTTAGAATGCTTGGTTTTTGATTGATTGGTTGATCCCTCCTTCCTACGGAGGAAAGAATGTAATTATAGAATGAGCGCTGGTCAGCTATCCTGGACTTCACAGCTCTACGATTATGAGCAGTCGACACCACGACCTTGCGATTGTCGGCTATAGATACCACGACTCTACAGTTTTGCGGGAGCCACCATCGTGCTTCCACCACCAACATTCTACGCCTAGGCAATCAGGAGGCTAACAGACTAGTGATAGCCACCTATAACTCCTGTCCCCATAGTCATGGGAGACTAAACACTAGCACCAGTCATATAGACTTATTTGTTGAGTTGTTGCTGGCTAAGCTGTGCCTATGGGGACCGTGAAATGGTCAACCTTAATGGCCCATGTTTTGCTGAAAAGTTTTAGATTGAGCTGCTTGGATCCATTGCCACATATTCTCAATCTTGGGCTTAGAGGAGTTCCTGTTGGGCTGCCGCTTCTTAGACCCTTCTTTGTTTCACAAGTTGGGATCTAGGTTGACGCATGCACTGTTTGACCCATCACTAGCCTCCCATATTGAGAAGTTTAAATATTTAACTCCCGCCATGTTCATGATTGGATGTTGGCTGTAGATCTTCACGGGTGCTCCTTCCTTTGGCATTTGGCAAATTTTTTCTTTGTTTGGCTAGATCTGACTCGATTCTCTACCATTGACGATTCTCTTCCATCAGCGCAATCTTCTTGATTAAATGCTAGTTAATCTCCTTCTCTAACTATAAATAGTGGGACTCTTTATGCCTTGCATCACAAAACATTCCCAATCTACTAAGGAGTGGGCACACTTGGAGCTAGCATAGAGCTTTCATAGCCATAAATCGGAATTGGTGAGAGCTCTTCTCTAAGGTTTGAAGTTGAAATCGGAGGATGTGCCTGAAGCTGTCTTAGTTACTCTATTTTATATGAGAATCCACCTTAGTTTCCTTCTTTTACACCTGATCCAAAACTGGCCTTATGTCATCAAGGCCCTAAAGTATAGTACAGTTCGGAAGTGATCCAAATAGTCTATCAAATCAAAACTTCCGTCATAGGGCCCTAGGGTTAATATTTTAAGCTTGTGAAGGAGTGACTGCATCCGAATCTTTCTTATAAATGGTGACCTTCTTAGGTCAGTGGAGTGTCTGCTAATATTTTCTCTAAACAGCTGCTGCTCAATCTTTTTTATTCTCTCCTCAATATAAGAGAAGGATATAATCCTCTTCGAGTTGAAGAAGGTCCACAACTCTAAGTAATTTGAAAAGATGTGCTAGACCGGGCAGCTATGGACCTTCCTTGGCCGGGTGCTACAAGAGGCTTCTTTTTAGGTTGATGGCCTCCGGTTGTCTCAAGAGCAACGTGGATTCCGCCGCTCTGGGCTTTCGTCCCCTGTTTCGAGACTTGTTTGACCTCCTAACCTCGCCTGGGCCCCGTCACTCATGGCCACTCAAGCCTTGAGGTTGTCATGCTATTGAATCTCCTTCTCGATGGGATGCCTCTTCCTCCAGCTTATCCCCTTAGAGGTGGGGGTCTACGAGTTGGAGGAGGGGCCCCCCAATGGTGGTACCTCCAGATGAGTACAGATGGTTTGAAACAGGTTTGATAGCGTGTCCACCTGAGTTGTTAGCATTGCCACGTTAGTGTCTAGACGATCCTTCCCATGATGACCTAAGGTCAGATTGTTTCCATGGGAGGCGACATCTCTAGCGGGTGCGCTGGCTTGAGCCTTGGTGCTCACTATCTTTGCTTGTTTTGGTTTTGAAGATAGGCTTTTCGTCACGTTTTTCATAGACGGTGCCAATAATGTGTCCATAGATCTAAATTGTTGAATGAATTAGGGAGTCACCGAATTCGGGTGTCTAACTAAAAGTATATTTAATTTTTATTACTCAGAATCTGAAACCTTCACACCACAACAGACAAACGAAAGGTTGGAGGATACAGGATTTTCTCCCTAGTATATCCTCCGACGTTCAAGTCAGTAATCTTTTCACTTAGTTGAAAAAGATAAGATGATGAAAAAAGATGCGTAGATGCAAGGATGCTCAGGAATTAAGTGTATATGGAGAATTGGGCTCCATAGAAGCGCTCGAGGAATGAGCCGCTTTCTGTGTGTGACTTGCACTCGTAAGAGAGTGGCTTCTTATGTGAGTGAGAGAGTTGTTTTCAGGACGCCTAAATGTCCAAGTTTTTGATTGATTAATCGATTCCTTTTTCCTGTAGGGGAAGGAATGTATTTATAGAATAAGCACTGGTTTGCCATCCTAGGCTTGACGACTCTACGATTGTAAGTAGTAGACACAATGGCCCTACGATTGTGGGCTACAAATACCACAGCTCTGTAGTTTTGCGGGAGCCACCATCGTGCTTTTACCATCGATATTCTTAGCCTAGACAATTAAGAGGGTGGTAGACTGGTGATAGCTGCCTACTACTCCTGTCCCTGCAATCATGGGGGACCACACACTAGCTATGATTGTGATAAATACATCCCTTCTTGTGAAGGAAGGGATATATTTGTATAATGAGTGCTGGCTAGTTATCTTGGGTTTTACGACTATGAGTGGTCGACACTACAACCCTACGGTTTTGGGCTGCAAATGCCACGGCTTTGCGGTTCTGTGAGAGTTGCCATCGTGCTTCCACCACTGGCAGTCTACACCTAGGCAATCAGGAGGGTGACAAATTGATGATAGTTGTTTGCAGCTCCTATCCTTGCGGTCATGGGAGACTAGACACTGGTAGTGGTCACATGAGATTGTTTTCTGAGTTGTTGCTGGCCTAGCTATGCCTGTGGGGACTATCCAATGGTCAACCCTAATGTTCCATATTTTGCTGGATAGTTTCAGGTTGACTTCCTTGGGTCCACCGCTGCATATTCTAGATCTTAGGTTTGGAGGAGATCCTATTGGGCTGCCGTTTCCTGTGCCCTTTTTCCTTCCATAGGCTGGCCTTTGGGCCGGCCCATGTACTGTCAAACCTATTAGGACTATATAAACAAATGCCTCAACTAAGGAGCACCCAAAGATTTAATTGTAGTAGTTATACTGAATGGAAGATAATAAGAATTAGAAAAATCTCGTACCCATCCTGCAAGGCTAAACTGGCAAATTTTTTATTTGCCATAGGTTATAAGACACCCCAAAATTCAAGAGTCATCAAATTATCTACATTCATCTCATCAAACAAAAATATAAATGTAAATTTATCTGCTTTTTTTCTTGATTTTTGTTACATAAATAAAATGAAAAATCTATCTAGCCACCCTTATAAAGAACAGATGAAAATAAAGACTAAAGCACTTGCATATCTTTAAATAGATTATGACATTGAATAGTAAGTTTAAAGAGTGACTTAATTGAATTTGGAATCTCCATTGCACTCTCTTTAAGAGACAAGATTACACATTATATCTTAGACAGCTGCATCTCCCAAGAAAACTCCACCCCCCACCCCAAAACAAAAGAAAGAAAGAAGTCAAAAATAAAAATGATAAGCCATAAGAAAAAC
>JAODPA010039164.1:0-12090 GCA_025585075.1 Nepenthes mirabilis | reverse complement strand
ATATTATTTATTTAATATAATTTCATATGTTAAATCTCTTTAAATAATTTATACCATTTTTAATTTCTTGTGTTCAATTTCTATGCTAATGATTTGAGGAATATCCATTGAAGTACTGTAATAGCTCTCTCGAAAACGTAGTGAGGCACCAATTTTCTGGGTGCGGAGAGAGAGGGAGAGGGAGTGACACTCACACACAATGATTATGTGGGGTACAAGTACGATGCTGCGATGTTTGTCCTGCAAGGAAGAGTACGGCTCCGATAACGCCGGTACCTGCAAGGACTGTTATGAGGAAGCAAGTGAGACGGAGGAGGAGTTGAAGAGGGAAATCGAAGATCTTAAAGCCAAAATTGCTTTCCTTCGCTTCTGGTCTCCGCTCGAGCACCACAACTACCTCCAACGCGGTTCTCCTTCCTTCACTGACGTCGTTTTGGTCGCATCCGATGAGCATCCGGCCAACCCGGTATCCTTCCCTGCCCATAAGGCGGTTCTGGTTAGTATTTCCACTTCTTCTAGAAACTGCGTGCTTGTTTTCCATGTTTACTGCTGTGCGTGCGTGCGTGTGTGTTTTTTCTTTTACTTTTCAATTTGTTGATCTGGTTGTTGGATTGTGCTCTTTTTTGTGTTTGTTGGGCTTTAGCACAATTTATTGGATCATTGGGGTCTTGATTGAGATCTAGGGTGTGTAAAATGCTGGATTCATATTCGGCAACTAATTTCTGATATTGTTGGTAGTATTGTTACGGTAGTATGCTCTGTAAACCAATTGTATTCGTTCCATTGGGTCACCAGTCACAACTCGTTTAAGGTCTTATTTAATTATTATAAAAAGCATTTAAATTTATAGTGCTTATTTTAATTGTTTTTTTAACATGATAAAATTCATAAATTTGAGAAATGTAACTTCAAAATTATGATGAAATTATGATTTTGAGCTCTGTTTGCATGTAAGTTGGGATCTTAAGTATTTCTGTTCATGGGGTGGTCATTATGGCGGGATATTAATAATTCAGTTAGATAGGTACATATTATATCAGTCCCTTGAAAGGATGACTGAACTCATGATTGCTTATGTAGTCTAATTGTGGTGAATGTTCATGTGCTTATTTGTACTCTTGTATGCATGCTTTGCTGCCTGTTAAATAAAGGATGTTTACATAAAAGTTGTGCAAAGGATCATTGGATTTGAGATATCTTAGTATCTTATGCTCATACCATTGTATTTTGATATTAACAATATATTTTTAATAATTAGATATATTAAGGTAATTTTTAGGTGTAATAAACACTATGGAGATAGAAGAGTTACCCATGAAAGATTCATCACTCCTAGCAAAAGAATGATGCCCTTATGATTAATTAAATTAAATAATTCATAAATTTTTGGACAAGGTGGAAAATAAATTCGGAAGGAATTAGTACTTTTATTAATTGAACATATATTCACTATCATAACTTAGACGAGCAAATTAAATATAGGTTAATATTTTTCTATATCAAATTTGTTTGGGACAGAGAATGTTGAAAGTATTCAATTTGTAAGGTAACTTTTATAGAAATGTTCAATGAACAAATAATTATTTATTCACTTTATCTAGATGCTCATGATATAGTGTTAGGTGTTACTTGGGATCTGTGAAAACTTTTAACTAGTTATTATGAATACTTAAATTAAGGAGAATTTTTAGTGTTTAGTTCATTTATGGCTAAAGAGATGTTTTAGTCAATTGAAGAAGATTTCGTATTTTTCTGCTATTTGTTACCTAAAGATATATTTTTTTTGTTTAGTGTTCGTGTTAGGGGTGCAATGGAAATTAACCCTTGGTTGACCTCATGATTATGCTTATAGTGAAAATTAATCAGCTCTTTAATAGAGCAATTAGGAGAGAGCTGTGTGGCTTCCTCCATGTAATTGGAGCTTGTTGTCTCTTATTATGTTAATTAATTAGAAAAAAAGAAAATGGAATGAGGCGAGCCAAATGGGTCCCCACTGTGAGAGGAAAAAAAGAAAGGAAAGGAGAAGGGAGAAAGGTCCGCCTCTCCAGTCATCAGAAGAGGGAAGGGGGAGCATTTGGGAAAGAAAGAACTCAAGGGGAACAGTGTGCTCCAGTCAAATACTTTCTCAACTCCCTTATTTGTTGTATTCTTTTTTATATTTTTCTTCTCTAATTTGATTGAGTGATATGAAAATTGCTGATATGCTGTTTTTCTATATTATCATGAATGGGAAGAAAAACATCATGTGTGTATGGAATTTTCTTATGTTCTAAATGTTACAATAGTCATTCAAATGAGTGCTAGGACACATAATTTAGATGCCATATTTGTTCTTTGTTTTGGTTTTACTAAAACTAGTACGCTTAATGACAATAACAAGTCTAAGATGCATGTGTGGATATTGTAGAGATTGGATAATGTGCAGCTGATCATTGTTATTTTGAACGATATGTTTCATTTCAACCGATATATTTTATTTCATACATATGTTGCAAATATTAAATCTTACCTTTATATTATTTGTATATTATTTGTGGAATCTTTGTACTTTATATATCGTTTTAATCGATTATAAAGAGATCCAGGCATTTGAAATAAAAAGTAACAAATTTTACATGAATCTGACATTAATTTAATTACAGATATTGATGATGTGTTGGATTTTTGTCTCAGCCTATGGGTTACCATGTTGCGTGCTCCTCAATGTGTTAAGCTATCATTTTTTTCTCTGATTTGCAACCTTTTGTTTTCTGCAAGGCTGTGGAGGTACTTATTTTTATGGAAATTTTAGCAAAAGTATGGCCTTATCTGTAAGAAAATTAATTGGCTATGGGCACGATGACACAAGAAGAGCCTGGCGTGCCTGACAATAGGAAGGCATGCAATTTTTTTTCCCCAAATGGGAATAATATGTAATAAGCATATGTAATGTGGTTTAGGACACAAACATGTTGGCCCTAGGACAAAATTCAACACAGTGTCTAAGCAACATACTTTAGCACAAACTAGTGACAACATGATTAACAAAAGCTACTAAAGCACCAAAATTAGTCAAGTTCAGCGGAATCAATTACTAAATACAAAGCAAACACCAGTTACTAACCTATGTAAATTCCATCCCATATGGACTCCTTCCTACCCTTATTCTCTCCTTTTCTCTTCACTTTTCTTTTGGAATGTAATTTTGGATAACCATGATGTATTGAGATGTTAATGGATGCAGTGCCTACATCATTGCAATAACAAATCGTTGACTCAAAAGAGGGGAAAAGGACAATAGAAAATTGCCAAAATAAAGCAAATTATGCCTCGGCCTTCCTTTTAGTAGCCTGGGGCTTGTGCAATGTCGCACACCTGCACCGTCCTTGAAGCTTGCCTCTGATTGCACTGTCATGAGCATTGACCTAGTATTGATGAAAATAATGTTAAATTAAAAGGGATGCCTTGGCCACATAATACCCGAAGAACATTGGAAATGATTTACAGAATTGAAAAACAAATTGCACTAGTAAGTTATTTTTTTTTTAAAGTGTTTCCATCCATTAGTTAGTTATTTTTGAAGTTTTTCCATCCATTGGTGATCTATGTAAACGTCATGATATTGTAAGTTTTTTTGGCCGCAAGATACCCAAAGAAATTTGAAATTGATTTATCAAAACGGAAAACAAATTGCAATATTAAGTTCTTTTAAGTGTTACCATCCATTGGTGATCCATGTGGAAGTTTATATGATATTATAGGTTTTTCTAGGTTTGTTAAGGTGGTACTTGCCTTTGGTTTTGATTCTTTTGCTATATTTAATTTCTTGTTTCAATTCTAAATGAGAAGAATTTCCCAGAAAATGTCCATCAACCCTGGTCCATGTTGTTTATTTCTCAAGCCATGACAAATGACACCTATCACCATGATGTTAGAATAGGTGCTGAGGACACATATGCCTTTGTAATTTCACTGCCATGTGGATGGAGGGTAATAAGTATTTACAAGTTGCATAGTTTAAGACTTAAAAAGTTCCCAAGTCATTCCTTGGAGAACCTTAGGGCATTAAGGTCCATTTGCACATTGCTTACAAATAATAACTGAATGAGTGACTTCAGTCACTAATTGAATCTTGCAAGTAATATGCTGTTTGCCATTATACTTCTAGCAGACTAGCTGATACTCGATAACATATGTTTTTCAAGATTGTGTATGCATCTATCTATATCATCTTTTTTATATTTTTCTACAAAATCCTGTTGTTCCCTCAAAATTCTTTTCTCATTAGTGTATTTGATGGGGACATGTTCTCGTCTATTATGGAAAATTACAGGCTGCAAACAGGTTTTTTTATTCAGTATGTGAGCTTAGCTGAAATGTTGCAAACTATTTACATGTACATATTAGTCCCGTATTATCCAGGCTTGCCAACCCATTACAAATTTATGACTCATTAACCATTCTCAAGAATGTTCTAATAACTTCGCTTTGTATAGCTGTAGTGAGCTTATTAAAGGTGTTTGCTGAATGTAATGCGATTATAATTCATGTAAATCATAATTTTGATCTCCAATTATATTGTAATTAATTGAACTTCAACAATTAGTTACATTAGTGGATGTACGTAATCTAATTATGTTATAGTTACATTATATATGAGGTTCCATGCTTAGTTCTTTCTTTCTCATACATTTTAGATATTTTTAACATTTCTCTCTGACAGGATAATCAATGAGAAATTTTTTTTCAAAACTTAAGATTGGCTAAAATCAAAATTGAATTAGGGCTTGTTAGCTAATTTTAGTTTAAAGTTATGGATGCTGGTTAGAGTTTATGGATGTTGAAGCTTAAGGTTTAATTTAAAGCACCACAAAATTTCTCATAGAACTAAATCTGTGAACAATTGCTGAGAATATAGGGCTTTTGAGTTTGAGGAGGGAAGAAGGACTTGTAAGTTGTAAATGTGGGTTTGGGTGCTTGAAAAATTCATGGGCTAGATTTAGAAGTGAAATTGCAGAGAGAAGAAACAAAGATAAAGATAACATAATCTACCTAGGTTTTTTGGGAAATCTGTATGCAACGATGAACTCCTCATGTCTGGTCAAAACAACAGATTAGCTAAAGAATCTTCATCAGTTCTTTCATTCAAAAATTGACATAATGCATCCCTTTATATACAGAAAATTGCCTCCCAATTTCATTAGGACTCTACTAATCTAATTTTACAGGGAATAAACTGGGAAAACAAGTAGACAGGTGAACTTGGCTCTAGACTTAACTGTTACAACCAAAAACCGAATTTGAATTTCTATAGGCTCTTATAGTATTACAAAGATAAACAATGAAGACAAAAAATTATTTGCTAGGAATTGACAATTACCATAATGTAACAGAAATTGAAAAATTAAGAATTGGCTGGAAGTAAAATTAATTTATCCTCTGTCAGCAGTCTGCAACTATTTTTCTTTGCAGAATTTGTGCAAAACCAAAGGCTGGCAACTTATTTGATGAAGACAGTAGCTCTATTTTAGATTCATAGGGCAGGAAAGCTTGTTGCTTTACAGGCATGGTATCACTTATTGTCCACACCTTCTATCCACCATGGCCAAGCGAGGAAGGAAGCCATTTGCTAGTAAATGGAAATGAGTTCTGAGTGTTTTGAGGAGTGATTGCGTGTGTCATGGTTATTCGCAATTCTAAGGGATTGATTGAGACCTTGAGAGAAGAGTCTCTCAACTTGAATAGTGATCAATGAAGATCTGAAGAGTTCTTTTCCAGATTTGGGTCTAGATCTTGGAATAGCACCATTGCCACAGATTCCGAAGATCGAGGGAAAGATTAATTGAAGAGCTACTGCTGAAATGGAGTGAACTGAGGGGAAATTGGAGAAAGGAGATGAAGAATGGGTTTCACAATTTGCTTCCAAGCAAATTGCAAAATATGGATTGCAAATGAAGTTTGTTGATTTGCTGAGGATGAGGTAATGATAAAAAAAAATGATCTTTTCTGGAGACATTAAATTCTTGAATGACTATTTGATTGGCTATGTCGTGGGTGTCTCAAAATATTTTCACCCTACGGAGAATTTTTTCAAGAAATGGGGATTGCCTCATGTGGTTCTGCATCATGATGGCTATATGATCATGAAATTGCCAATTGGGAGGTTAAGATGGAATTACGTGAGGCATGTATGCTGTTTTTTGACTCTGAGCCCTTGTTTTTTCTGACAAATGGGTCACATGTCACATGGTATAATAACCATGATGAGTCTAGGATTGTCCATAAACTGAACTGGCCCCCTGAAGATGGACACTGGCTTATGACCTATAACTGAGCTGAAGCACAATTTTGTGAGCCTGGTTGCTCAAATAATGTTTCTCTTATTGTATCAGTAAAGAGGGTAGAATAGTTTGGAAAGCTTCTTCAGATTTCAGAATATGTGGTGCAAACACCAAGGTCTTTGAGGTTGTAAGGGAAGCTTGGATCAGACCTGCTGAAGGATGCATGATGTTTTGTGTTGTCAAAAAGCATTATTGCTTTAGAGTTAGTTGAGGAAGCTACGTTGAGATCATTATTCTAGTATAAGTTAAACGGTTGTGGAGGCCAAATATGAACTGTTTTATTTTCCCGAGAATCTGCCAAGTGATCCTATACCAGACCATTCAAGCTGCAAGACCCAATTTCCAGATTTAAAAGATTTACTGGATACAGAAAAATGCTACAATAGTGAAAAGGTGAGGGGATCAATTTGGTGATTCAAAATGCTTTTTTTTTCATACTCAACTGAAAACTAGGCTTGCTATGCCTTGCATCAATAGCATGTGCAAGGAATGTGGTGAAATGGTCACAGATCACAAATTGATGGTGGACGAAGTACTGAAGTTCTGCAAAAGTCTATTGGGATCTTCAGATGTAAATACTCGTAATTTGGAGCAAATCGCAAAGAATGGACCGTTTTTTGTTTGAACAACTGAAGCAAATATGTAGAGACCAATTCCATAGGCTAAATTAAATCTGCATCAGAAAAAGAGACCAAATATCTTTTTTACAATTACCGGTCAGCTGCTGATTTCCATCAATGAAGCTTCCTTCTCAATCCCTGTTGAGAAGGCAAATGTTCTGGATGGGCTCTCTAACTGCTTTTTCAAGCGAGCTTAGAAGGTGGTTGGGCCAGAGATCACTGATGTAATTTAATTATTGAATTCTTTGCCAATTGTTAGTTTTGATCTGGCAACTTCCTGTGTTTAACTGTCAATCCCTCAAATGTAACTTACCCTATGGCATGTTGTGACATTATCTATAAGGCTCTCTCTAAGTTGATAACTGACAGGCTCAAAATCTTCAATGCCAATTCGATAGATGACTCCCAATCTGCCTTTTTTATCATGGGAGGTTGGATTTTGTGTGAAGTTCAGAAGCTAGATTATCACCTGCTTCTCTTTACTATGTTTTCTGTCATCAGTAGTGACTATTGTCATTATTGAATGTAGTCATGGTATTGTTAAGGAAAGGGGAGTCTTCATCAAGGTGATTCTATATCATCATATCTAAGCTTAAAGCTGCTCATACAAATCCCAGCTTTCATTTCCACCCAAATTGCTAGAAAATCTAGCTCTCCTATACATGCTTTGCCTGATGTTCTCCTACTGTTTAGTGAGGCTCATGATTCTCGCTTTCTGCTCAAGCAATGCATTTATCATTTCTCATTGGTCAGTGCTTTTGTAGCTGACATGGCAAAGAGCAGTGCTTTCTTTGGACGGATAAATGAGGAACAACAGAGGAAATTTGTTGATCAGCTGGGATCTGTGAAAGGTTCTCTTTCTATTGAATGTTTTGGCAGTGCCTTTGTCCTCTTCAAGACTGAGTATGCAGCAATTCAGGCATTTAGTGGATAAAGTAATGGATGGAACTAGCACTTGGAGCTCTAAACTGTTCTCTATACAGAAAGGTTCCAGTTGATTATAGCTGTACTTCCTAAGCTTACAGATGTACTGGAGTCAAATCTTCTTCATCCCAAGGGGAGCCATTGATGCCTTTAGTCACTTATAGAGCTCTGTTGGACTTGGTGTGCTAGAAGGTCTGCAAGCAGATATCTGATTCTTTGGTGTGGAAAACCCTGTTGGACTTGGAAGAGACTTATTTCTTGATGTATTTTCTGTTACAAAGGGCTGTTCATGGAAAGCTTACATCTCAGGACTACTATGCAGTTAACAGTGGATAATCACCTGTGTGAGCATGAGAGATCGAGAATTGGTGTGAGATGGTCAGGGAACAGAGAATATACCTGGACATTCTTTCATTTTCTGACTATAAGCTAAAATGAGGCAGATAACTACAGATGTATTGATGGGAGATTATTCAGGGGAGAAGATATGTCCTATGCAACAGTTATGTTGAGAGCATATCCCACTTGTTTTTGAATGTGAACGTAAGTATAGACTATAGAGTTCTTCTGCTGATTAGACTCAGAACAGCAGCCATACCTTTGGAAGACTGACAGATAGGTTTGTGAAGTCTGTTAAAAGGGAAGCAGATTGTGAGCAACTACATAAGTGCGGTCATAGCAGCAGTGATCTGCACACATGGTGGGAAGAAACTGGTATTTCAGTACCAGAGCAGAGAGAACCACTAGCATCTTCTTAAAAACTAAGCAGGATTGACACACAGTCTGTTCATCTGCCTTTGCAAAAGTGATATATATTTGAGCAGCTTGTAATTACTTAATTACTCCTATCAAAATAGCATTTCATCTTTGAAGTAGTGAGCTAATAAAATCTCTCTTTTACCCCCAAAAGGAACTATTTCTTTCTTTTAATGCCCTAATGTTGACTTTCCACCTTTACCTTTCCATGTGTAGTGTAAAGCTGCTACATAGTTGATAGGTATGACCTGTTTCAGAGGATCAGCCTACTTCTGTTTCAGATAATTATGGAAGGCCTGGCTGCCTCTTTCTGAATTGCTGCATTTGCTTCCTTCCATGGAAGTAATCTCTTCCGTTCTTAGAGAAGTGACCCAGGAAAGATTAGAGATGCTCAGAACTCCATATGACCAAAGTCACACTCTTCCTTCTGGATCATACCATGCCTAAGCAACCTATATTGAGCCTTTGGTCTTCAATGTGATGCTTGTCAAGCTAGAAATTGTCTACTACTCATCTAACAAGCCCCTGGTTCACTGCTGCCCACTCTGATTGTTGGCTTCTGTTCTTCCATGTCTCTATCCTTTCTGTAATGTCGAAAATTACCATATTTCCACCATTTACCAACTGTTATTTTTAGCTTGTGCTGGGCCGCTCTATTTGGCTTCTAGTTGATCCTTGAGGACATCCTTTTCTTCTAATACCAAGAAGCCTGTTTGTGAAATCTGGTAGTCCGGCAGACCTCTCTGCTTCAAGTGGTAATGGGACAACCATTTAGTCTGTACTAGCCTGCGTTGCTGATTTTTCCAGGCCACTGCACCTCCAATTGGCTTACCAATGGCTTCCGATTAGTTTCTTTCCTCTTGTCGTGAACAAGGGTCTAAAATAGAGGAACTCTCAGCTCACGGAATTTACCATCTTAAGTAGAACATCCTTTGGCATTGAAAATGGACTACACTGGAGACCTTTATCCCTTACAGACCTGTGTTTGCAAGTTGCAATCTACCAGCAAACATTTGCATTTTTCTAGTTCAAGAATCATTTTGTTGGTTATCTTCTCCATAGGACGCTTGCAAGCAGATGAATTCAATTTACTAGACACCATAGGCACCACAAGGAATGATGGGTAGCTGACCTCCTGTGCTCATAGTTGAGAATTCTACTGTTGTATGCACACGGAGAAGTAGGATTTTTTTTTTTTTTTTTTGGTCTTGTGTGTGTGTTTTCTTTGGGGGGGGGGGGGAGGATGCCCCCAGATCATCTCAAAATAATGAACATTATGCAGTCTTTGCATCCTGCGCAACAGGAAAGAAAGAAGAAAGGAACCAAAATTACTCTGGGCCTTCCTTTTGTCAGTATTTGTTCAGTTGTGCATTTTTCTCAAACTTGAATATTGCCAGACAAGCCGTTCCCCGGTGTTCAAAGCAATGCTGGAGACAGATATGGAGGAGAGGCTTAGTGGCATCATCAAGATCAGTGATATATCCAACGACACCCTTCGTTGTTTTGTTAACTATCTGTACACTGCTGAAGCATGCCTTGATGAGCAAATGGCACGTGACCTCCTAGTATTGGCTGAGAAGTATGAAGTCAAGTATCTTAAAGCACATTGTGAAAAGTTCTTAGTGTCCAAGTTGAACTGGGATAATTTGGTCACAAATTTTGGTTTGGCTCAACAGCACAACGCTAAAATTTTGCTTGATGCTTCTTTGTCAATGATCACTGATAACATGAGCAAGTTCACTAAAACCCCTGAGTATGCACACCTTGTAGAGAAGGATCCCAGGCTCGTAGTTGAGATTTTTGAAGCTTATCTTTCCAAAGCAGTCAACACTGCTGCCAAAAAGGATTGATCTTACGCAGGTATACTATCGACTTTATTTTATCTGCATTTTACATGCTCTAAAACCGTGGTTTCTTCCTCCAAATCTGCTAGGGAATGTTTCTTTATAGCAATTTGGCTTTTTACTCCTTTCACGTATCTTTTTAGGTACTTTGTAGAAATTATACCTATACAAGATGATGAAGAAATGACATTGCAGACACTTAAAATATAGGTCAAATAAAGCATGCATGAGTAAGGAGAGATAGGCCTCGGATAACTTGAGGTGAGGTTATAAAAAAAATGATTTGAAGTTGCGTGTTATAGAAGGATATGACACTAAGTTGAGTTGGAATTATGAATACAAATTCATATAACCGACCTTGATGAAATATGCCGTTTTTGTGGTGGTGTTTTTCAGCTGCAAGCAGAGAGAAACCCAGGTGTTTTGAAGTCACATACAGCAGTTGGTTTCAATTGGAAAGATTTTCTACCTAGGCCCACAGCAATGCCCCATAGTGCATGGTTGGTATACTTCGTGGCGGCTATTTTGAGACACCAGTTGTGTGATGCTGGTTCAGTTTTGTGGGATCATGTGATATGTGTTGTGTATTAACATTGTCCGAAATATTTCACCTAACTCGGGACTGTTGTGACATTTATGTGATAGTCGATACCCAAGAAATATTAATTAGACTAGGGAAGGACCTAACAGAATGAAGCTCAGTTTATTTTTTGTTCTTCTTTTCTCAAGCGAGAGGGAACAAGGGATTGGAGATTTTGTTAAATTTTGTTGAGAAAAGTTGAACCATATTATGCTTATTTAGATTTTTTTTTTTCGTTCTTTATGACGCAACAATATCAATTCTATCCACTTTCGATGGCTCCCTTCTTGTTGCCGGCAAGCAAGAATCTCCCCGTCACGTGTCCCTGCAGTCTGCTGCTTCATCTAAGGTATTCTGGGTTTTAGTTTAGGCCATTGATTTGAAGTACTAGGCTGATTATTTTCATTTCAAGTCCTCAAATTTCATTTGTAATTTAAGGTAAAATCATGTCGTATTCGTAAAATTGGATTTGTTTTACCAATCTGCTCTGCAACTGCCCCCTGTGGTCATTAAAAATGAGGAAGGAGAAGGGCCGTTGCATGGCAGCGGCATGACACCCGAGCCATGGAACCTTCAACTTGGCATGGTCCATCTCCTCAGACCATGCTGCGCACGTTATGGCTATTGTTCATGTCATGTCTGAGCTGGGCCTGTGACGGTGTCATGCTATACCACAGACAGTACGACTTTCCATCGTTGAAAGGTTGGCCTGTCGGTAGATGACATAGCCAACTTAACACCTTTAAAAATAGGGTTGCTCTGCCACAGGGTAAACGGCTGGTCTACCACTCCAACTGATGCTAATTTCCTACGCGTCGGCTTTGCTACCTTCTTTTGCCTGGTCCTCACTCCATGGCAGCCCTGCCTCTTTGTTGTCATGAGGGAAAAGCTATGATGGGAGCTTCCTAGACTTTGAAATTCATGTTTGGTTTATGGTTTTTTTTTTTTTAAATTTAATTATAATCTCATTGATTTTAGAAATATGAGTCAAACCACATGTTGCAGGAAAAAAATGCAAAATATATATATTTTTTATTTTTATTTTT